>JAOVVH010000061.1:9045579-9060756 GCA_028566435.1 Scorpiodoras heckelii | reverse complement strand
ACAAAGTGCAGCTATATGGTAAGTGGAACTGAGAAAATGGACAATGAGTGTAGAGAAAAGGAGGTGGTCATAACGTTGTGTCTGATTACTCTGTAAGTAAGCTATATCATAAGTAAACAAAGTATACTTCACACTAAATGTACTTGCCTCTTGGTATGCTTACACATGTTAATATATCAAAAGTAAACTAGTGAACTTTCTCCAAGACATGCTATAGTATATCAAAAGGGATCTGTACGTACTGTATACTTGATACAGTGCACTGTGCCTCTTTGCAAGTACTAGAATACTAATAACACTAATACTAATTAGAATATTAGTGTACATTTGAACACTTGGCTCTTCAAATATATCTGTAGTGAACTTTAAAAAAATATATTTTCATAAGTGATCCAGTAATGCTCCTGTCATTTCTTTACAGCCTATAAATCCAGGAGGAAGGGAAACACACCTCGCAGGTCATGCTCGATTGAATGACGTCGAGTGTCACTGTTAAGCGTGTACACTGTTCAGAATGTCTTTCATGATGTGTGTCCTTTTCACAATGGTATGCAGAGCAATTTCGCCAGCTTACGTCTAGCTACCGTCACATACTTCATTTCTTCTCCATGTTGGCCCTATCAACCACTGCCTGCTAAAAAAGCCTTCTCTATTAGTGTCAGTATCTGATTTCTTGGAAAATGGCAGCTATGTTAGCAGTTACCAGCCCTGAGCTAAAACAAGGTCCGTCGTGTGTGATTAATGAGGTCTAAAACGTCTTTCTGTGAAATATGGCAATAATTTGCAGACAGCTCTGAGTATCAGACATGAAATTCTTATGTACCTAACTAACCTAAATATGGTGTAGTGGACATTCAATATTTTTGTTTGTACTACTAAAATCAGTAATGCTCCAGATCTTAAAGCGTCTTGTGATGATTACGGCGATTTTCTGTAAGCAAATGATAGTTGGCAGTTGAACGAAGCATGTATAATTTGGCCAGACAAGCTGAAGGCCCTAAAGGATTACACATGTGTAAACCAAATACAATATTTGACAAAGTACATAAGCTTATCCAAGCTTCACTTTTCTCCTTAGCTAGTCAAAGCTCCATTTGCACATGTCCATTTTGTCAACCTCAGCTGATATAGACTATACATACAGCCTTAACTCTGTGGTGCCTCTGACTGCTCTTATCCCCAATGCTGGGTACATAATGTCAAGTTAGACTATGTCAGTTAGGCATAACAGCTGCAGTGCATAGTTATGCAATCCTGCCCCATATGTAGCACATTTCTGGTTGCATATTAAAATCTGTGCAACATATGGAAATTAGACAAAAAAAATGTGGTTTAGTCATTCTTTTAAAACTGTTGTGTCAGTCAGATTGGATGTCTAATATATGAATATGTGAAAAATGAAATGCTGGTCTTACCCTTGAGACTGTAAGAGGCATGTTGAAGTCTTTGCCTCCCTGCAGCCTGAAGCCCCATGGAGCAGGTCCACACAGAGTTATTGTGTAATTACTCATTTTGCGGGAGAGTTTAGATGGAAAGCCTCGCCTTGGGACAAGTAACTCCTATTTCTTTCCTTGTTGACTCTTCACCCTGCAGTCAGGACGAACACCCAGGGACGGGCAGGCACCGAGGAGCCTCTACAACACAATAACAACAATGAAGGAATGAGTGGAGCACAACATAACTAGTCAACAAACATCTGTACAGACAGGACACAATGAATAATCCAGAACCCAGGACCCAATTGTTCCTAAAGTAGAGTAAAACCTGATTTTAACAGCAGTCTTGACTACATGATCTATATAAGTAAGAAAAAAAACTGTTGAAAAGCAGAAAGAGCAGAGATCTTGCCTGTACGAATGGCCTGGACAGACAGCCTAAGAATAGCAATCCACTGCAAAAAGCGATAGCACTCAAGTCCTCAGGGTCCATATTTGGTGTGTAAGGGGACACCCTGAGATACCAAGCCCCTATGATTCACAGGGCGAATATAGCCTCTTCTTAGGCTAACACATTTTTTTTCTTTGCCCCTGTGGGCATCCAGTGAGCAAAGTGCACCCCAGAGTGGTGGGAAGAAACTTACGAACAAGAAAAAGTCATTTGTTAATGCAAGTGGGATGGGATCTGGTTAGCAAGCACAATGCCTGCTTCCAAATGATTTTCTAGTTAATCTACTTATTTTCCACTATTCTAGTTATACACACCTCATTTCGAGAAAAGTTGGGACACTTTCTAAAAATGCAATAAAAACTAAAAACTGCAATTTGTTAAATCTCTTGAACTCTGATAAAAGTACAAAGAAATCATTTTCAGTGTTACAGTGGCAATTGTATTTTGTAAATATATAAAAACAATAGAATGTGCTTGGCTGTCCTGCCTGCAGTCCAGTTTCTTATTGAAAATGTACGGCACATCATGAAGAGGAGAATCAGACAACAGCAAACACAGACTGCTGAGCAGCTCGAGTCTTGTAGACATCACCGTAAAAAAAAGTGTCATAAAATGGCAATTTTCTGGCAGCAGGGGTGTCAGAAAATGTTTGTAAAAAAACTGGGAAAACTGGGACTGGGACAGTTCTTAACATCTAAAATAAAAAAAAACCTTAAGGAAACTGAACCTCTTAGGGGCAAGGTGCCTTACTTGCCAGTACTTTAGTTGCATTATGTCAGCTCTGGAGATTGAACCAGCAATCTTTGTAATCTTCCTTATAAGGCTGGGTCCTTAAGCACAAGCCCACAGTTTAGCTATTCCTGCCATTACAAAAAGTACCATAAATCTAAGACTGTAAATTTACATTGCAAAAGCCCAAGCTTAAATGAACTATCAGACGTGTTGCAGAAAAAAAATTGCCAATTTTCTGTTTAAATACATTAATAAACTGTAAAAATAAAAGCATTTTCTTTCTTTAAATGTAGGTTAAGTGTACTTTTACATTGCGTTAATTACAGAAATTGCTGCTACTTTTCTCAATAAAGAATACTGTTTTCCAGTTAGTTTTCTTATAAGTTTCATCCAAGAGCTGTTAAGAACAGATATTTTATGTATTCCATTTATAATGATTTTTTAATTAAATTTCACTGTCATTTGAAATACAAGGAAAAACTGTAAAAAAAAAAATCTTTTTACAGTTTTTCCATGTATTTCAAATGACAGTTAAATTCTACTTGCAAAACTGCAACAATTAATATCTTCAATTCTCAAATAATTGAAAAGTATAATTAAAAGAAAACATGATGTGGTCTACAGGTAAATATGTCTCTGTCCCAACTTTTTCTGAGTGAGTTGCAGGAATCAATTTCTGAATTTGTTTATATTTAACAAATGGAATTAGTTTCATGACTGAAAACACTAACAATCTTTTCTTTGTCATTTTGACTGTTAAATAAAGCTTCAATTGAATTAACAAATTACAGATTTGAGTTTTTATTGCATTTTTAGTACGTGTCCCAATTTTTCTGAAAATGGGATTTGCACAGTACATGTGTGCCTGAGAGTCACTTCTGATGTTGTCAAATTGATCCCCTCCTAAGGCTCCACATTCTGCTGTGGCTTACAGTATTACACACTTCGGCCTCCTCACAGCTGATCCACTAAAGACCAGATGATTAAATGATACTGGTACAAGCAGAAGGTCCCTTCAGCTGATTTCACACATTGTCTGATTATGTAATTGAGTTATTATGAATAAAAGAAAACATATGCATGCCTACAAATTGAATTTGCTCATAATGAAACCATATAAAAATGAGTTGATTAAATAAGGCACACCATATGCTGTAGTAATGTCGAGAAATATTGCATGGAATTTATAATCTTTTCATAACATTTCTAAAATAACTGGACAATTAGTTTGGGTTAGCATTGTGATTAACTGCAAAAACTCTTCCATTTAATAGATTTAATCACGTATGAAGACTAGTGTGGTACAGTAGCAGAAGATAAATTGTAATGACATATTCCATCTGTTCAATTTCTTTTCCAGGCTGTATCACAGAATATTAACATTTCAGTGAAGATGATTTCTGTAGCTGTCTAATGCTAGTCACTGTAGATTGCATTGAGGTGTTTAAAGTTTTGTAAAACAAAATAGGTTGCTGTCCAATTGAAGTTTGTCAAGCTAAACACAAATCAGTAGGCATGCAAACAGACACATTGCTTTACATACTAATTTATTAATTCATACCTGAATACATGTGTTGAACAGCTGGAGCTAATCAGCACTTCTTTGTTTCTTAAATACAATATTAGCGTTACTTTACAATTCATACTTGAGTAGTTTATTCTACACTGGCATCAGTGACAGATTTAACAAAGGCAAAATTTCCATAGGTCCACATTTTACTTCATGTGGACATAAAATACAGTATTTATACACACTGACAAAGAGTGTACTTGTAAAATATGTGGGTAGGAGACTAGGGGCTCTGTTTCTTGTCTTTTCACTTTATTGATCTTAATCACAGTTAGACCGTGATTAAAGAGTCACACGTTGCTGTGTAGTGGTGGTCCCACTGTCCTCATTATTGTAAGTGTCCAATCAGTAGTGTGTCCAATCACCAAACCTCAGCTGGCCCAGATTTCCTGGAATTAATCATTTTAGAAATGTATGTCAACTGTAAGGTCATGTAGAGGCCAGAGACAAGTATGAAGTACAGTATGAAGACCAGAGACAACTAATTAAGCATGCAGAATAAAACATGATATTGCTTTCACATATACAGCGAATAGTCTTTTGAACTGTTGTGGCTTGTTTGGGCAGGCGAGAATGCAGCAATCACACTCGAATGTGAGGCTCAACAACCGTGTGAGATGGTCTGAGTGAGGTGATCATCAAACATCAAACATGGTCTGTTTCCCATCAAACACTAGTTGCAGTGCGAAAGTAATCTGACACTGAAGGCAAACCAACAACCTTACACTGGCTGGAATGAAAGCCAGTAGCCATAATGGCCCTTTGTCGATAAGATTGAAAACTTCCCTCTTAATATATTGAAGACCAAAGAACACAATTCCAGTGATGAATAGGATTTGTTTATTAAAATATAAACAATACAAACAATTTAAACCACAAATAACATTAGCAGTAACAACAGTATTCAATTTACACTTAAAACACAGAGACTAAATATACTTTACTTAATAGTCGAATGGTCGTGTGAGAAAACCAAATGCCAGATGACAACAAAAATGCAAAGGCAAAGTCACATTATGGCAACATAAGATACCTTGTTTTACATTTATGTTCTGGAAGCAATAATAACTTTAATATGTCAACTAGCATTAATTAAAGGAAACTACACAAACATAATTATGCACAGACAATAAATAAATGGATGAAAGGACGAGTTACAACAAATACAAACCATTGTTTTAAACTTTACCATCTACAACACACTGTTGCAACATTTACACAAAACACAATATCTCCAGCCTTTTATCAGTGGGATTCAGTGCCAGGACTGATTTCATTTGCAGTATATTAAGAGAGAGATCTCATCAGAAAGATAGCAAAAAACATTCGGTGTTGGAAAATCAACTGTCTGATACATTCTTAAAAAGAAAGAAGACAATGGTGAACTCTGCTGAGGAAGACCAAAAGACCCGGAAGATTGCGACTCGTACCAGAATGATGGAAAGAGAAGAGTGCAGAGAAAGGAAGGAACTACAGTACTAGTACTCATGATCTGAAGCCTAACTCTTCATCTTATGGTGTGGTCATGTATGGCTGCCAGTGGAACTGGTTCCTTTGTATTTTTTGAATTCTGAAGTGAATAGGGATATATTATTCACTCAGATTCAGGAAAATGCTTCAAAACCCATTGGATTGTGCTTCATAATACAGATGGACAACGATGTGAAGCAGACCTCAAAAGCAAACCAGACTTTTTTAAGCAAAGAAGTGAAAGGTTCTGCAACAGCCAAATCAATCATCTGACCTGAATCAAATTGAACATTCACTGAAGACAGTACAACCCCAAAAGAAGCAGGCAGGACCAGGGAAGTGGACTGGGATCAAACCACTGAAGTAACCCACCAGGAAGTGAAGACAGCTGCAGTAAAGACCTGGCAGAGCATCACCAGGTAAGGAACCCAGAACCTGGTAATGATGGGTTCCATTCAAAAGCAGGCAGAATTTGCAAGGAAGTATTGAAAATGATTATTTCTAATAATCATTATATAATGATTAGTTTGTCCAGTTACTTTTTTGGTCCATTAAAAAGGAAGGTGCATTGGGGACTGGGGGCAGCTGTGTTCACAGTTGCAGCAGACAGATAAAATCACTGTAAATGTTCAAATATTTATGAACCTGGCTGTGTCTCACTTAGCATTAGATAGTCCTTGGAACTTTTCCACCTAAATCAGTACAGTACCCTGAATACCAGACAGAGACATATCAGAGGAGCTAGAAACACATCACTAATTTGTCAAAGGTTTTTCCCCTTACAGAACCATCAGAAAACTCTGTTATAGGAAATAGACAGAGGTGCCCGACCAGGGTACTGACATCTGTGAATCAGAGTAGTAACAGCCATGTCCATGGCATACACTAAATACTCTTTTACCATCTAAATAGACATGATAGAGACATGAGGAGTGGACTGTATAATCAGTACACTACCAGTCAACCGGGTGTACACATTGGATAGAAAATACATTTTTGTTTTGTACTTTGATAAATAATTACAACTATATCAATAAGCCATAACATTAAAACCACTCACAGGTGACATGCATAACATTATCTCATTACAGTGGCACGTGTCAAGGGGTGGTATATGTTAGGAAGCAAGTGAACAGTCAATTCTCTAAGTTGATATGTTGGAAACAGGAATAATGGGCAACCATAAGGGTCTCAGTGATTTTGAAAAAGGCCAAATGGTGATGGATAGATGACTGGGTCAGTGCATCTCCAAAACAGCAGGTCTTGTGGGCTGTTTCCGATATGCAGTGGTTAGTACCTACCAAAAGTGGTCCAAGGAAGGACAACTAGGGAATCAACGACAGGGTTGTGGGCACCCAAGGCTCACTAATACACATGGGGAGTGAAGGATAGCCTCTCTGGTACAATCACACAGAAGAGCTACTGTAGGACAGATTGCTAAAGAAGTTAATGCTGGTTATGATAGAAAGGTGTCAGAGCACACAGCTTGCTGTGCATGGGGCTGTGTAGCCACAGACTGGTCAGTGTCCATGCTGACCCCTCTACACCACTGAAAGCACCTACAATGGGAACATGAGCATCAGACTGGACCATGGAGCAATGGAAAAAGTTGGCCTGGTCTGATGAATCATGTTTTCTTTTACATCATGTAGAAGGCTAAGTGTGTGTGTGTGTGTGTGTGTGTGTGTGTGTGTGTCACTTACCTGTGGAAGAGATGGCACCAAGATGCACTGTGGGAAGTGGGAAGAAGGCAAGCCGGTGGAGGTAGTGTGACGCTCTGGACAAAGTTCTGCTGGGAATCCTTGGGTCCTGGCTTTCATATGGATGTTATGTTGACATGTAACACCTACCTAAACATTGTTACAGTCCAAGTACACCCCTTCATGGCAACGGCATTCCCTAATGGCAGTGGCCTCTTTCAGCAGGATGATGCTCCCTGTCACACTGCAGAAATTGTTCAGAAATGGTTTGAGGAACATGACAAAGTGTTCTAGGTGTTGACTTGGCCTCCAAATTCCCCAGATCTCAATCTGATTGAGCATCAGTGGGATGTGCTGGACAAACAAGTCAGATCCATGGAGGCCTCAGCTCGCTATTTACAGGACTTAAAAGAGCTGCTGCTCCAGCACACCTTCACAGGTCTTTTGGAGTCCATGTCTTGATGGGTCAGAGCTGTTTTGGTGGCACAGGGGGACATACACAATATTAGTCAGGTGGTTTTAATGTTATGGCTGATCGATGTATAGTTCTATATTTTAATATATAAACACTTAAGTTAGTGTTATGCATAGTTTCACTTCATAATAAGTACAGTTTACTTAAAACAAAAATTTTCTGCCCAAAAATCTTTAAGCAGTAAGAACTTAAATAAAATAACACACATGGATTTTCATATACATATAGTGTTCATATTTTCATTATTATTATAGTTTAAAAAAAAAAGAAAAGCCTTTTATGAGCAGGCCTGAGCAAACCTGTGATTGGAAGTGTATGTATAAATTAAAATACTGATGAGAAGTAATGATAATGTTAACACAAGACAGATGAAGGACATAGATGGAGAATGTTGCTTGGTGTATGGAATTTCATTTCTCACTGGGAATAAATGAATCACTTAAAATTAATAATACAACAAACACCTGGTTAAGCCAGGAGTATCAGTTCTGATGGGTATCAGACATCAAGTGCTGGGTAGACAAGCACGGCATACAGCTGATGTAATGCATAACTGTGACTGATAAGATATAAACCATGGGTCAGCATAAATGTCAGAGTTACATTGAGTGAACTCCAGCCAATCACTTGAACCTTCTAGTCAGAATGAAGTGACCACAACATGCTGTAACAATCCAAAATCATTTTCATATAAAAAAAAAGTGAGCACATCTCTCATTCCTGAAAAGGAATAATACAAAAAAATAGTTGTGTATGACCTGAATGGTACTAAAGCCCACCATCTGATACAGCACGGGTGAAAAGAACATCAACTGGATCAGCCTTTCAAACAAAAACTAATCTTGTTAAAAGCATTCTCTAGTAATCCTCCAGGAACCTGTGAGGCTGCCATATTAATCCCACTAAAGTATTTCCAAAAATGCAGTCAAAAGGAAAATCCTTCCTCTCAAGGGTGTAGTGTGCTTAAAGCCTAGGTTCAGTTTTAATTTACTGTAAATAAATGATTCACATCTGATGGGCAGTATCGAGTTATGGTGATGTGATTTAAAAGAAAACAATACTGTAAACT
Organism: Scorpiodoras heckelii; assembly: GCA_028566435.1. Classification (NCBI taxonomy): domain Eukaryota; kingdom Metazoa; phylum Chordata; class Actinopteri; order Siluriformes; family Doradidae; genus Scorpiodoras; species Scorpiodoras heckelii. The sequence goes on along the minus strand of JAOVVH010000061.1, from coordinate 9,051,853 downwards.
ATATAAATAAGACTTTTTTGGATGATGTCAAAATATTACACTGTATTCCATGAGGACTAGAGAAACAACACTAGTGAGATGTTTAGCACATTACTTTTACATATATTCTACACAAAGTGTAAATATAATATCTGAGACACTGTTAAAATACAAGGACAAAATGTTTTCTCAAAAAAAAAAGTGCCTTCATTTTCATTTTCATTATCTTTTCGATTAATCTACTTTCACTATTAAATGCCACGTTTGCCACATACTCTGAAATGAAAAGTGACTGACTAAATATCTGTGAACATTCTTATTCTGTTATATTCTTTTAAAGATATATTCTGTAAGACCAGATGGAAGCGGTTGATGAAATAAAACATATACTGTGAACAAACAGCAATTCACTGAAACCTGATTCTCCTGCATAGCACTGAATGGCTGGTGATGATGAAATAAAACGTACACTCAGAACACACAGCGGTTTGCTGAAATTTCCAGCTCCAGGTGATAAATTCTCCCAGGTTGAAATTTGAGGATCTATTTGAGGATTTATTGCCCTGCCGTACAAGTGATTTTGTCCATTGTGTTACTGTAAAAGCACAGTATTTGTTCCGCATGACTAGACATGGTGTGCTGCTTCCTTTGTCAGCAGTAGACAGCAACAAGTTGTTTGTAGTTAAATCTCTGCAGGCAGTTCTGTCTTCCTGGAAAACCTGCTACAGGAAGACATTTTGCACTGCAGAAATCTTCGACTGTACTTCAACACTTTCTTATCTTTGAAGATCATACAGGAAGAAAAAAAGTCAATGCACAGTTTGAAAACCTGCTACAGCAAGAGGACTGACGTTACAACACTTGAAAATGAAAAGAAAAAGTGCATACTGGTTATTTTCAGACTTGTGCTGAAAAGGAAAATAAGAGAAGAGTGCTAGGGACAGGGCAGCTTGGTTTTTCACATGCTATGCTGAGGAATGGTAATGTTGCCAGTGTTATTGTAGGCCTGTGAAGTGCTCATGCCGTCCATCACAGGAGGCTTCATGCTGATGGAGGCCACTGGAGAACCGCTGGGGAGGCATTTAGAAGGGTGGTCATTGGTCCCGTCAGACACAAGGGCAGGACGGGACTCGGAGGTTACAACAATGGAGGGAACAGGAGCTGTCAGCTTCTCAGCCTGCTCTGAGATCGCACACGGCTAAAAGACAGAGAAGACAATAGTAACATTATATGTTCACAACACTTCTGACCTCATTTTAAGTTTCATTTCAACACTGAATCATGGTATTTACATAAAACTGCCAGGGAAAATATACATATATGAAATATACAAGGGACAATGGCTTTGATAAATGGTTGAACACTTTCTATACCAGTCAAGATGAACAATCACATAATAGAACAAGTGCGTCAATATAAACATGAGATATTCAATAAAACTTTCATTGAAACCATTATAGAAAATGAATCAATACCTTCTGAACAATCGGGATCAAGAATACAAGAAAACTGTGGCATAAGCTAACCAATAATTGCCCTAACAAGTTCAAACTCTGTGCCTCATGCTACACCTGAGCATTTTATCACAAATTTTATTCTGTTCTACTGATTTGTTCCTTCATCTTTTTCAGACTTGAGTTTCTCCTCTCTTTGCAATTAGAAGTGAGGCCGATTCAATTAACATGTTTCCATTAAAAGATATAACCCTTTATAAACATGCACGAGTTGATTTCCTCAGTGACGGATATAGTGATCAAATGAAACATGCTTGGATTTGGATGAACTAATAAAGGCAACAATGATCAAGAAAGCCGTTTTGGCTCCAGGAATTCAAAATGTCTTACTAAATCTCGAGGGCAAACTACTGAGTCTAAAGGTTTATTGACACAAATGCAGTCACTGTCCATCTAGATTACACAAGATTATTAATTCTGAAAATCCTGAAACTAAATCCTACTTGTGGGTCTATTACTCAACAAGTTGATCTTTAGTACAGCATTACTGAACACCGAACAGATTTCAGTGCAGTCGCTAAATCAAAGCTTTGCACTTACAGTGGAGCGCAGATGATTGGACTGGACAGACTCGGTCACAATGATGTCATCCTTGTCCAACACAGGCTGTAAAGCCACAGACCAGAATAATCTGTTTCAGTAATTCCTCACATGCAGCATATATTTTTTTTCATGCTACTGAAATATCTTGCTAACACTTTCAGTGTAGATCACATCTATAATAAACTATGAACGCATTCATAGCATGTTATAATGTTATAATGCATTGTAACATTATGCCTACTGGCACTGAAATATGTTTTTAGGCATTATTATTATTATTATTATCTTGATGAAATCAGATTGTTGTACAGGGTGAGCCAGAGAGATCTGACGATTTTCATATGCTTATTTCTCAGGCACTAATTTGAGTAGTGACTAGTGGGGAAACAGTAGCTCAGTTGATGCCGTTTTGGTCAACATGGAGAAGTGGTCAGCACATGCTGTGTTCATTGCCGAAATGTTTTTTTTTTTAAATGTGATCGCTACTCAATGGCTATTTCACATTAAGTTCAATATTCCTCGTCACGGTGCTGTGCCTCTAGGAACGCAATTTAAAAATGGGTTGAAAGTTTTCGTAACAACGCTTCTGCCTTGAAAATGGAACCACTTGGCAAGCCACGTACAGTTCGAATGGCAGAAAAGGTTGAAAGAGTGTGTGCATCTGCAATAAGGAATCCGCATTGTTCTTCTAGGAAACATTCTCTTGCTTTGGGAATTTCGAACACAAGTGTGCTGCGAATATTACAAATAAAAATGGCATTAAAAGGTTAGTGCAATGGTTGTATTTTGAAATAAAAGTTATGATTAATTATTGTGTTATTTCATTACAAAAATGGTCAGGTCTCTCTGGCTCACCCTGTGCTTCTACAGTGACAATAAAGGTATCAATAAATCTTATCGTAATAATTATTTAACACTATGCATTAAACATTTTGCATTAAGCATTTTGCACTTACCATTATTATACAGTATAAATTGTTAACCCAATGCATTATAAGTAGTGTTATAACACATTATATTAATAATGCCAAACAAACACAGCCCCACTTGTGTATTATGAGACCGGTCTTGATTTTTTTCATTAAAACATTTCTTTTAGATAGATAATTTATTTTATTATAGACAGATTATCAAACAAAAGAATTTGATAATCTTCTCACAGAAATGTTAGATTTGTCTGTTACTTCAGTGTAGCTTTGGTCTTGATAAAATTGTGAGAAATCTCACTTCACTGACAAATGTAATATATAAAGGTGTAAATAAATCTATACTCAGTAAAGATAATCAGGCTACTTCTCAGTATGCATTTTTCTTTGTATTTGTCATATATTGTGTTCAAATACTTTTATAATTCTGTTAACAGTATGCATTTATAAACACCACTATAAAATGTAAAGGCTTTTCAAACACAATTATGTAATGAATGCTTTATAACATGCATTCATTTAATAATAGGTTATTATGCATTTATTTCAACCCAACCATCTGTCATGATCTTTGCTCAGCCTGTTTGCCACTGGGCTTTTAGCAGGTGATAGTAAACGTGGCATGTCTGAGAAGAGTGCCACTTAGTGGACACATTAGTCACATTTCATCTGACACAAGTCTTGTGGATATGAGGCCGTTTCTGGGGATTAGCTCAAAGAGCAATAGATTAGAGAAAGAGAATTATACACCCTGCCTTAATCGCTCAGTTCTGACTGACCCACACAACGATCTACACCACGTGACCAAAATCAAGCTGCTCTTTCAGGCCACATGCTGATCTGACCAGATTACATTCCCTTCACAATTTACTGGGGCAGAAAGAGACCAAAATCAATAATGTGGTCTAATATAATGCAATTACACATGCGGATGGGAACAAACAGTGTTCCAGGTAAATAAGGGGACAGGAATAGTCCACTGAGCGTAGAAAATAATAGAAAATTTACTCAAACAAAATTAGTTAAAATGAATTAGATGAGGGCCTCTGGGTGTGTCATCTTCTATCCCTTAAGTTAACCTGGAATATAAACACAGTAGAACCTAGATGAAGTTGTCTACAATATTTGATGCCATAATAATGTTTTGGGGTATATTACTGCCATAAATCAGTGATGTTGTGTTCATGATCAAGCAAGAACTGGGATGAATTTGACTTCCCAGTAGGTAAAATCTCTTTGAATGGCTCTCCAACTTGTAATTCTTATTCCGACAGTCAGATTTTTGTCTTGAGCATTGCAGCGCTCATAGTGAAAAGTAAGACATAACAGCATGATATAAGGTTTTGAGCAGTATTTTGAGCCTTTTCTATTAATATTTGAAATCCCTGGTGATATTTTGATAATTTCAATGTTAACTTGCCTTCTGCAAGATTTTTTGCTTGTTTGTTTTTTCCCTCCAGATTTCTCCCCAAAATTAGTCATAGCCAATTCCCACCTTCTAGTTAGGTCTTTCGTATTATACAACAACTAGCAACACAGAAGGGCAAGCCTATCACATGTTTCTAATACATCTTTCTGAAATGCTGCTCATGCAATGTGAGTGGGTGTAGCAACACGTGGAGGAAAGTGCTTTCCACCCCCTTCTGCATCACGAGTTCACAGACAGCCATGATTGGCTAATGTCACTGTGATTGATAGGGAAGACACAGTATGCCATCCCTCCCTAAGAGCATGTGCAACTTTTTGCTCTCTTGAAGCGCATTTGAGTTCCCACATGTCATGAATGCAGGATTTACAGGTAGTAGGAGGTTTAATTAAATTTTAATTTGAGAAGAAAATATTGACAGCTATATCATAAAAATTGTGCTTTAATGATTGAGTAGTCAATAAGAAACAGAGAGGCTTTGAAGGTAAAAATGGGTCCTTGAAATTCAGCCACACTTTGATGAGTATACTATTATTAGGTCACACAGCTGTGATGGTAAAAACCTCATATTTTCATCATTCATCCTTACAACAAAATTCTACAGAGTCAACAGGAATTTTTCTCAAACTGCTACAAATAACCTGCATAACTATTCCCATAACTATTCCTGGTTCAGGTGGCGGATGCCACACTATGTTCCAACTAATATACCAGATCCAGGTGAACTGAGCTAAGGCAAATAAGTGCACAAATAATAATATGGACTTACACTGATGTAAGCACAGCCGGTGAGGTTTACACCTACATCCGCAGGACTTTTGTTGAAGCTGCCTGAGTCTCGACCCCTCACCTTCACCTTCAGAGAGCTGCAGTGCTTAAAGTCGGACAGCTCTTTACAGCCCTCATACGACACCTGACGGGAAAGAGCACTCACCGCATCCACCTCTGTGTCCGTCAAAGCCTTAGATAGATACAGAGAAACAGAGGGGCAGTGATGATCTCAGCCTCATACTAACTAAACCAAATACTCAATGATGGATGGGTAAAGGTGTGTTCATACAGACTCGGTGTCGGATCCTGAGGACAGGAGTGACCTGCTGGTTTGACGCACGTTGCTGCCAGTTTCTGAAGCTTGGCTGGTCACAGTGGAGCGGCGTGTGGACACAAAACTGCTGCTAGTCAAGCGTTCTCCAGGAGGAACACACAGTAGCACACCCAGACATGGAATGTACCTTGCTAAAGCAGATCTGACAAAATACAGGAGAGTACAAGAAAAAAGAGTGGACAGGAAGAAAAAGAAAAAGGACACAACAGCATATTGTGGATGAACATAAATATAACACAGATTTTTTTTTTTACAAGACCACGGAAAATTGCAGTCATGATAAGAGGCCTATTACAACTCAGTGACTAAAACTGTGCCATAAATATCGGTTTGTTAAAAATATTTATGGTTAAAATAGTAATACAGATTATAATTCTGAAAGACAATATTGCATTTTCAGACAATTTCTACCTTTTATGTACAGTACAGTTTTCAAGCATACACCTTTATGAGACAACAAAAAAAATCAATGGTGTGAGCTCATAAAATATTTATACTGCATATATGAAATATTTTCTGTATAATCAACAGACCTTTTGAGCTATCTGTGCTATAGCCAGTGGTACAAAGTAATGAAGTAAATGTAAGTTGTTACTGTACTTAAGTAGTTTTTTCGTGTATCTGTACTTTACTTTATTTTTATTTTGGGGGACTTTTACTTCAACTTCACTACACTTCAAGTCAAATATTTTACTTTTTACTATACTACATTATGAGAAATCTGTCATTACTTTTGTCTCATGCGTGCATAAAAAATATTACATTTCAAAATGAAAGAAGT
>JAOVVH010000061.1:9034982-9045479 GCA_028566435.1 Scorpiodoras heckelii | reverse complement strand
TAAGTAATTCTTTTACAATATTACTAGTACTTTTACTTAAGTAAGAAACTTCTGTACTTCTGCCACCTCTGGCTATAGCCTTCTATAAATGAACAAGATGTCATTCACTCATGTGGACAATATACAGTATTTTGTTATCAAAACCAGTTATTAATATAATAACTATCAAAAAACTTTTTACTGAAGAGCACACACCACTGACTCATTTTTTTATTTAAAATTTAACATTTAATGCCTATAGCTTTTGACTTGTAAAAAATATAACAAGTTGACAAAAACAGTCTTTTTATAAAGTAGTGTGAATTTCTATTCTGTAAAATAAAGAAGCCTCAAAATAAAAAAAAGTCTAAAGATTCTAAATATCAATGCATTTAATCTAAAGAGTAGTAAACACTTAAATAAAAATATACTTAGTATGATCCTATTCTTTAAATCCTATTCTTGTTCTTGTTGGACACAGATTTTTAGCCCATTGTTTATGGACAATTATAATAAATCTGTCCAATTCTCACCCATTGGGATTTCTCCCATGTCATATGACAGCTTCCAGTCTGGGGCATGGCTATCATCTGGGGCATGGCTATGTTTTGCTAGCCGCTGCCTCTTTTCAAACTGCTGCTCGTGTAATGTCAGGGTGTGGTGTAACACACTTGGAGAAAAGTGCTCCCGCCCACCTGCTGTATACATGAAATCACAGACGCCCTTGATTGGCCAGTGTCACTCCAATTGATATGGGATAGAGCATATGAGGCCCCTCCCAACCTGAGAGCACATCCATGGGCAGCAACAGCATCACCCGGACTCAAACTAGCAATCTCTGGATGATAGGGTGAACATTTTGCCATTGCACCAAAAAGTTGGCTCTTTTGTTAAGAGTGTAAACATTGTGGGTTTTTTTTTTGTTTTTATATATGCAGCTCAGACCCTGTTTAAATTGCATGCTAAGGATACAATCATTCATTTTTTTTTGTTTCCTTCTAATTAAACCTTTCCAGTAACCCAAAGAGAATCATACAGAGCCAAGCCTTGGTATTTGCTAACATGAATGTGACAAGATTGCAGATGTCAGCAGGCAGTCACTTGCCCCATGAACACAATAAAGCCTATGGATGCTTCAGTCATAAGCAGCACTCAGGATGTGGACAGAAAGAAGTGCAGTGAAGTACCTGTATTTGGGATGTGTGATGGCATAAATGATGGGGTTGTGGATAGCTGAAGCCTTGGCAATCACAGCAGGAACAGAGTTCATGTACGGGGTGAGCAAGTCAGCGTAGCTACGTGGAGAGAATTTGAACAAGTGAATGTTGAACAAAATCTTCAACATGACAGAAGTGAAAAGATGAATAAAAGCACAGATGTGCACATGTGCGTCTTACTTGCCAGTGACTGCAAAAGAAAATACACAATACCTAAAATTTTGCAGTGAGAGAATATAGTATTCACATTAAAGGGGACATAACTTACACTTTTCCATTATTTTATATTATTTCCTATTTCTATAGGATAACATAAGGCTGTGTTTAAAAAATTTTAATATGTAATAAGCTTCCTTCAGACTGGCTACCATTTTTAAAAGAAAACTCTTTCAACCACACCCTCACCACCAGCATGTGTGGAATTTCTGCATGTGCTGCATGTGCTAATCTCTGAGAATTAAACAATGGCTTCTGCTCCAGAAGTATAGCCTTACTAATATGAACCTGAATCAGACAAGGAAAGTGAAGGAGTGGGCACCAAACTCTTTCACCATCAGTCCATATTACAGTATCTAATACAGAGGCACAAGCATGCACTTTTGTAATTTGCCAGTTCTCTCAGCCTATTTTCTTTCTATGGCTCTTTCAGACTGGAAAGGTAACAGCCCACTGTCAAAGGCCCAGTATATCACATCAATATATCATATTTCAAAAACAACAAGAAAAACATTAGCATTAACCTTAACCTTAACATTGCATTAAAGATTTAGGTAACTAGTTTTAGTTACCTAGTATTTAGTCTTGGGTAGGATTTAGATTTGAGCTCTGACTGGACAATTACAAAATGTTGAAGCCATAGCTCTGGGTCATTATCTTTCTGAAAGGTGAAATCTTTCTGCATCATTGAGCTTTCCATGGTTCTCTCTATCTTGACTGGGTTTTCAATCCCACCTGAAGGGAAGCATCTTCATTACTTGATGCTCCCACCACCATGCTTCACTGTGGATATGGTGCTCTTTGGGTGATAAGCTGTCTTGTTTTTGTCTCAAACCTATGTTTTAGAATTATGTCCAAAAAGTTCTTTGGTTTTATCAGACCATAACATTTTTGTTGGGGGTCATCAAAATCATTTTACTGATGTCAGGGTGTATGATAATTACTTTTAAACAGCAGTTCAAATATGATCTGATTACTTCCAATCACAGTCACAGGCCCCTTTATGAATACACTTATGCAGCAACGTTATTAGAAATTTTCTGTTTGTCTTCCTAAAATGTTTGTTTTTCACTTGGATTTTGTTGGTCGCTTTATCACATTAAAGATGACATTTTCATTTTCAAAGATGACAGTTCACATTTTTTATCTTTTTTCTTCTTTTTTTCATAAAAAAACTTTTGATTTTAATCCATTTTAACATGGCTGTGTAGTTTGTTTTTATAGCCACTGTATATGAGCAATTGTACCTTAGTAGCTAAGACTGTATGCTACTAGCTAGAGTTGTGAGGTTTTTTTTGAGCCTGCCCCTTCACCCTTGTCTGTATACTTGTGTATATGGCTTTAACTTGTTACTTTGCTGTATGCCAAATGAATACATTAACAAAAACATTGATAATGCTCTTCCATTGTTACAATGTCAAAGATTTTTAACACTATTTTGACTCCCCAGTAGGGACCTGGGGTCCTTGTTTGTCATGAGGTGCACCCTGTGTATGTGGAGAAAGAAAACCTGGTTTGAATGGAGCATGGTTTGCTGTGGATGCCATTGCTCCAACACTGTACTTTGGCTCCTACTTCACATAGACAGGAGGTTGGAGAAGCCCACTCCAATCAATCGGCTAATCAAGACGTATCCTGGGCTGTATTTCCACTAAAATACCCTGTAGGCATTGGCTCAGGGTCAAGTGAGCGACAAAAGTTCGAATATACCATTCCTATAGTTCAGGTACACATCCGCTGGTGTTCCATGGTTTTGTGCATGACCTTGTTGGGTTCAGAAGAGGGTGGGGACTATGAACGGGGAATCACAAATATACAACTTTGGAGACCAAAAAACATAAAAGAAATATGACAGACAACGTGGATCATAAACTAATTACCAGTCTTGTCTTCCCGCCTTCCTTGTCTTTCCCTTCCCTCCCTCACCTTTCTTAATCTAGAAAGGTATCATGGGAATTGACAGGACAGTCAAAGATGCCAAAAAGTTGAGATCTGGGCAAATATTGGTGGAATGCCTAAATAAGGTGTAAGCTGACAATTTATTAAACACTAAAAACTTTGCAGGCATCCACATTAAATCCTTCCCAAATCCAACTCTAAATAGCAGCAAAAGAGTCATTCGCACTAGGAACTGGCTATTATGGATGAGGCAGAAATAGCATCAAAACAGGCACACCAAGACATAACAGAGGTCAAATGGATAAAGATGAAAAAAAAAAACCCAGATCAGCTGGTGAACACATATCCTAAACTTCAATCTCAACCACCAACCAATATCATGACAGAATATGACAGGACCAAAGAGTAACCAATGACCCTTACATTCCTAACCAAAAAATGTGCTACAAGTACCAGAAATTTGAAAAGTGACAGCAAAGTGCAACAGTAACATAATCTGATCTACCCTGCCAGAAACTAGCTAAATGCAGAATCTGTGGAGTCTCATACAGTGTAGCCTCAAAAGTATGCACAACCCGGATCAGAGAGAAAGAAGTCAAAAAATAAAAATAACCAAGAAAATTAGCTATCAAGAGGCACGCAAACTGGTTGATGAGCTTCCTAAAATCAATCTAGAGAGAACCTTTGCTGCAGTGTTAAAATCGACTGTCACCCAGATCTGTTGAGATATGAAAGCTAGTCTGTTTGAATGAAATGTTTGGTTGTGATCCTTAATCCATTTTCTTCTGCCTCCAAGAAACCCAACTCACACCAAACAAAACTACATTGCTAAAAGACTATACAGTATACAACAACACATACAGACCCTCTGGGGGAATAGCTGTCTTAATAAGACAAAACATCCTACACCGCCAAATTAGAGTTTACACAAAAATGCAAGAAATAGTGATACACGTAACAAGCATAGCAACAAAATCCATCACACTATGTTCAGTATGCATCCCACTGAAAGAAAGTTGAAGTCCTTCCTTAGAGTTGCCTTTATTAAGAAGGAACATGTCATAGCCATTTTCTTTGATCTTGAAAAGGCTTACAACACAACATGAAAGTATTGAACTCTAAGAGACCCACATAAAATGGGCTTGGGAGGTAGACTACAATCTCCAACTTGTTACTAAACACTTCAAAGTCAGAATCAACAATACCTTTTTCTACAATGCACCCATAAGAAAGGGAACCCCTCAAGGAAGCATGCTTTCTGTCACCTTATTCAGTATAAAGATAAACAGTGTTGCAAATTTAATACTACCAAACACCTATATGTGGATGACGTCTTTATTGTCTACAAAGCAAAAAAGATGAGCATGGAACCTCAACTATAACTACCGGTAAGCATAAATAAGATTGTCAGGTGATCAGTGCTCAATGGATTCAAATTCTCAAAGACCAAAACATCTGCTTTGAATGCTACATCCTGAACCAAAATTACACCTAACCGGAGACCTCATCGAGATTGTAAAGAAAATGAGGCTTCTAGGACATGAAGAACCCTAATAAGACCTAGACTTGACTATGGGAGCATCATCTATTGATCAGCCAGGAGCTCGTATATCCAAACACCATTCACCACCAGGAATTGCCCAGAACCTATTCACTGAAGTTTATGAACCACTGCTCAAGAACAGACATGCATATGGTACACATTTTCACCCTCAGATTTTTACCCTCAGTGGTAATTTTCCACCCAGGAACCTCAAAAGGACAGTCATGGACATCTCCCAAAACAAGAAATCAGCAATGGACCGTAACACATATCAATAGAAATTCCTTGACATGAGAAAGAGATTTTCTTTGCACAGTCCCAAACATATAGATGGTTAAAAGTATAACCAAACATCAGCAGCAATAGTGAACAGGCTTCTACAAAAAGCCCCCAACCCCTCCCTCCCCTCTCTTGGGGCACTAAAAAACCAACCATCCAACCATCATCAATGTACCTTACAAGAAATACACTCTCTCAAGGCCTAAAATTATGCTATCATCTTCTGTTTGATACCAGGACACTGCAGACTCCTAGGAAATGTGAGAGCAGATAAGGTGGTGTAAAGAACAGCAGGCATACCAACTGCAAATTATCAAATCCCACCAACAGACATCAAACACATATTAAATTCAAGAGCAAATGTCAAACTGAGTGGAACACATGTGAGACCAACAAACTGCATGAGGCAAACCCCACCACTGGACAGAGAATGAAAATCTTCTCAAAAACCACTGGGATCAGATATTGTACACAAGGTGCCACATTGGCCAGACCAGACTGACACATACTGTATGTTTCTGATAAGAGGCAAAACTGTCCTTTACTGCATGGCATGCCAAACACAACTTACATTCACAACTTCACACTATTTTTGCCCTGCATTTGTCTGTATCCATCTTGCACTTAAGTTTCCCAGTCCCTGCTGATAAAAAAGCACTCCCCGCAACACGATGCTACCACTACCATGCTTCACTGAGAGAATGGTATTTTCAGTGTAATGAGCAGAGAACAGTTTCTGACAAATGTAGCACTTTGTGCCAACAGACCACAAGCATTCCTACCATGAACATGGCCCATAGGCAGAGATGGGATTAAAGAACCAATCAACCAACTGACCAAACAAAAAACCCTCTTTTGAATGTTTTTTCCTCTACCTGTTATCTGCACTCACTATGCAACTACAGTAGATTTTTCTCACAATAAGTATAGTACATTTTCATTTCTTTGGCTATCAACTACTTTAAAATATTATAATTCAATGAGACAACTAAGAATATAAACAATTCAAAGAATTTAACAAAGCCTTCACATCCTAATGTTTACATGGACTACTCCACTGTGATATAAAAACTCTATTAGTATATTGATCCATCCAAGTTAAAGTTGCATAGCTCTGATATTTTAACCTTTAACTCAAAATGACATGATGGTTTTCTATCTAGAAATGCTTTCAAATTCTTTCAAGCTCTTTGTGTTACTTTGGTGTGCTTCTGAGAAGCTGGTTATAGAAAAGGATTATAGTATTTGTGGTTGGTTAAGCTTTAGAAGGCTTATTGGACTTTAAAACATGGTTTTCTCAGCAATGTGCCATCTGGGCCATTCTTAGTCTCTTTATTTACAGAGAGGCTACCTATAATCAGAGAGTAATATTACATAGTGTGTGCTGAAACAGCTGCAGTATTGTGACAACTGCAATGTATTTCACATGTATAGAGTCATTTTGTGTTATTTTGTCCAGTTCCTGCTCTATTTCCAAGTTCTACCTTAATGTATGGTTTCAAGTCAACCATCATGTCAGCTGAAGGGCATCATTCTCTATCACATGACTCGCTGTCAACCTGTCCACTCTGTCAGACACCAGACTCTCAATGTCGATCCATCACCTTGGCTCTTATGTTACTGAGCTGTTTTTACATGCTGGTCTGTTTGCTTTGGACCCTAATCACATTATGTTCTGTGCTCATTTGGTTTTTGCACATGGATACCCTAGAGATTTTCACTTCCCAAAAGCAGTTTATGCCTCTAAAGACTTCAGACTTTAAAGTTATATTTAATATTTTTATAGTCATATTTTACAAGTGTACAGCTGTTTTAATAAAAACACTTTTCATTGCAGGGATCATGTCCATCTCATTTATATTTAAAAAATAACTCAAATATTTATATTCAAAATTTTTGTGAAACCTAACAGAACTATAATTCGATGAATAAATGTGTCTATCCATATAATAATACTGTACACAGTACAGAGTTTTGTCCAAATCATACTTTTTTGAAAAGCAGTAGAGGACATAAATATTCCTCCTCACCCTGCAAACGCTGTCAGGGCCACACAGGAATATGGAGACCAGGAGATCACGTACGTCAGAATGACTATAAGGGCCACCTTTGCCATCTTCCATTCACTCTTCAATCGATGGAACTTTTTGATTGAGTCTTTGGTGACTCTTCCTTCCTCACTAATTTTACCTACAGCACTGTAACACAGATATTCAATTCAATACACAAACTGCACCAACTATTATGATAAAAAAAAACATTGTAATAAGAGTTAATGCAAACATAACTTTCCTAATGGCATAAAATACTAAATGGGTTAACACTGTGCCTTTCATACGTATTCACCCTCTCTTGAACTCTTCTACATTTTGTAGTGTTAAACCTGTAAATGAAATTAAATTTTACCAAGTTAATGTGCAACATATGTCTATTTTCTGAATGTGCAAATTTTTTCTTATTGTCTCACAAAGGTTAATATAACATAAAGAGTAGACTTTTGTTGGTTCATTTTCTGGAGTCAATACTGCCCTTAGAACTGCCCTTGTAGTGATTTAGAGCTACAAGTCTTCTGGCATACAACTAACAGCTTTGCACATCTGGATACTGATGTGCTTGCCCTTTCTTCTTGGCAAATTGCTCAAGCTCTGTCAAACTGGATGGAGTCCATTGGGGAAAAGCAGTTTTCCAAGTCTTTCACAAATTCTCAGACAGAACGAGACCTGGGCTTTATGAACAGTGTGCTTACGGTTGTCCTATATCAACGTGAACTTTTTTCCTATTTTTGCTCTGCATTTGGCACTATCCATGTTGCACTCAAGTTTCCTTGTCCCTGCTGATAAAAAAGTATTCCCCACAACATGACGCTACCACCACCATGCTTCACTGTGAGGATGGTGTTCTCAGTGTAATGAGCAGAGTATGGTTTATGCCAAATGCAGCATTTTTTTGCCATCAGACAAGAGAATATTTTTCCATGTTTTCCGAGCCTTTTAGTAAACTCTAAACGGGATTTAATTTGGCTTTCTTTTTTAATACTGGCCACTTAGGTCCATTGCAGTTTCAGGTTATAACACTATAAAATGTGGAAAAACACAAGAAGGGTGAATACGTATGAGCATACAGTAAAAACTTTCAAAATGCCCCAAATTAATCAAAACAATTTTATTTACCTCTTACATGAATTAGGGACACAAGTTAGCTAGTACAATAGTTGTAAAATCACTGTGAGTTTATTTGTAGAAACCCTTTGGCATTATTTCAACAAAGCTGATGAAAAGCTATTTCTATCATCAAAATTTGAGCTCAAAGCAGTGTCTTTTTAATCATTTAATAGTGATAACTTTGGGTTTAGGTGTTCTTTAATCATTGAATCCTTTATCTGGATAATTCATGCTGGCTAATAGTAAAAACAGAACCAACCCGGTGGTGTTGCGAATAGCACGGAAGATGCAGAAATAGCAGTACATAATGACAAACAGAGGGATAAAGAAGACACAAATGAAGAGTAGCATTGTGTAGGCACGAACAGATGGGGTAAACGTCACATAGTCCCATGTGCAGGAGGTCATCAAGCCCTCAGGGACATAGGCACCTAGGAGACGAAAAAATATAGTTAAATCCATTTTGTGTGTGTAATCGGGAGAGAAAGAGACACAGTGTTCACTCACTCCATCCAAAAAAGGGAGGAAGGCTCCAGAATAAGGTGTACAACCAGGCTAGAGCGAGGACAACAAGGGCACGCTTGTGTGACATCTTGCCGATGGAGGCCAGAGGACGAGTGATAACAAAATATCTATCCACAGCAATGATCATTAGTGTGATCATAGAGCACATCCCAAAGAGAGCACCACAAAATGCGTACACCTCACAGCCTTCAGAGAGAAAGACAAGAAACAAAGTTAGACATGGTATTTGTATTTACCCTTAAAATGTCAAACCTCTACCACATTTGATATATCAGCTTGGCTATCTTTAAATTGTCTCCATGACATTTATTTTCTGTCATTATTAAAATGTGACTTCAATCAAGAAAATGTCAAAATAACAAGTGCATAACTGATGTAATTATGTAGAGTCACGGTGCTAAATAAAAAAATAGAAACAGGAAATAACTTTCTCATAATTTCTTGTGATTTCTTAGCAAATCACACAAATTAGCCAGCATTATGCGACCAGGTCAGAGGTCCTGGTTGGAATGTAATTAGAAATATGCTCCTAAGTTTCCTCTCAGATATCTTCTAACTTTTTGTCTTGTATGGCATAGACAAATTTCCTTTTTGTATACAAAAGGTTACACTGCTACAGTAAAAAATGAAGTATTAGGGTTTTGGAAATATGCAGCTAGCACAGAAAATGTACAAAAGAGTCATCCCTGATCTGCATGGCACATATAACCTCTCTTCAGATTAGTCATAGAAAAGCTGTACAGTTGTGTAGCGCTCCTCTGTGCCATTCACTGGCTTCTGCGCATGACTTGAAAAGCAATCAACTTAATACGAGCTCAGCTCAGAGCACACTCAGGGATGTACTCGAGTTAGAGGTTCAGAATGTGAATTAAACACTCCAAGAATAAACATGCTGGGCATCATCATGCCAAGAGATTTTGTCTATATATAAAAAAAAATTATAGATAGACAGATAGACAGACAGACAGACAGACAGACAGGCAAAGAGACAGACAGACAAACAAATGAATACACAAACAAACAAACATATCTGTGTAATTGGTATCGGCTGGTATTGTACCATTGCCATGGTACACACTCTTTACACTGGGGTGTCAGCTTTACACTTTCACCTTCAGTGCTGCATGCACACTTTTTAAAAATGCTGTTGTAGCTTATACAATGAAAGACATTTTCACCAGCCATTTAAACCATTTGAAACATTTAAATCAATGTAGATAGCAGTGAATGAATGAATGAATTAATGAATAAAAACACAAATAAATATTATTTCTTTATCGTATAGAACAAACTGAAAGAGAAAGAATCGGAAACAGAGAATGAGACAGGATGAGACGGAGAGATTACATATTTTACTCTCAATTGACCAGGAAACATGTGCTTCGGACTTATTCATTCATCCAGTAACTGCCCCACTTCAAAAAGAAAAGGTTGAAAATTCAAACTTCCATTAGTGAGCAGAGGCTTATCCAACTGAAGGATGATGTACCCTGCTTGTCAGATGTTTGTGAGCATTTCTAAGAACACTATGTTTTTGAACACACAGTAGTGTCAAGTTTTGTGCTGACCAGATGTTCAACAGACACATATGTGTGTATCTATACTTTATATAGATAGATAGATAGATAGATAGATAGATAGATAGATAGATAGATAGATAGATAGATAGATAGATAGA
>JAOVVH010000061.1:8958690-8975978 GCA_028566435.1 Scorpiodoras heckelii | reverse complement strand
AGTATCATCATAGTAAACTAGGAGGTTACGTGTTGGTTATATATACATCTTTAAACAACAGCATGAACCAAAACATACTCGTACAGCGCCCATATATGACAAATGATGGCTTGGTTGCACCAGAACTAATCTAAGGGTTTCAGTGAAGTAGGCTTCACAGGCTGTACACTTAGGCTATCACATATATTCACATTTATTTTAATTTGTGAAATATACTGAACTCTGCCTCCTGGTTCAATGTCATACATTATTTTCTGTACATTCATGACCTGTGATCCTAATTAAGATCATCTCAGTTCCCAGGTTGTAACACTACAAAGTGTGTAAATGTAAAAGTTCAAGGGGGTCAATTCTTATGAAAGGCACTAAATTAAATCAGTTCTTAAAACTATATCCTGCAGTGGTCCTCTCGGTCTCCAGCATTGATGGGGACGTGACCACCTATACTGAGTCAAGAAAAATGACTTAAAGGGTCGAGTCTGAGTAAAGACTTTCTGGGGTGGTCAAGTACAAGTCATGACCAAGTGTTTGGAGGAAGCGAGACCAAGTTGAGACCAAGACCTAAAATCAGGCAATTTTCAAGACCATGGATTTAATTAGACTTATTTACCATAACCCCTATTCAAAAATGAAATTTCTATAGCGGAGATTAGAGCTTGTCAGTTATATGGTCTTGTTGGCCCTACAGCCAACTGAGTCTAACTACAGCTAACTATTGCTCACTCATTTTTGGCGCTCAGTTTTCAACAGATTTCAAGTCGGCATTGCACTCTGCAATTCCCTGTCACCAAATGTATGTATAAATGTACACTGAAGTACCTGAAAAACTGGTACACCTGTTCCCCATGGGATCTTGGCGGGAACATTGCACAGTCATCATGCTCATGTTTGTTGAGGCCCCAGCACTGAATTCTGATGTGACTTCAGGCAGTGTTACACGCCTATCATGTGAAACGATTCTTCCAACAGCCGACGCTGGTCACGTTCATCCAGAGTCTTTTTATGGCCACACAAGCTCAAGGTTTTGCCAGAATTCTAGTAGTCATGGTATACCCTTTAAATGCTCATATGTGAAAATCTATACTTTGCTTCTACCTCCGAAATGCTATGACCCATCTCACAAGCTCCAACTATTATACCATTTTGAAAAATCGTGATAACTTGATATTCTCACAGAAGAAACATCTCTAGAAACTTCCATAGATGTCTATCGCATTAGATACGCACTGGAGGAGGCAACGAATGGCATGCATAGGTGGCGTTGCTATGTATTTTGCATAGGTTAGCATACCAGTTTTTCTGGTACTTCAGTGTATGTTTATGGGGCTAACTCAACTAACTGCAAGTTTTTAGTATTCTTCGATTCATGTGTAAAAACTAAAAACAAGAAAACACCATTTTATTTTATTTTGTTTTGTTTTTGGCATATGCACAAATTCTGGGTGATCTGGGTCAAAAACTTTGAACATCTTGTTTGCACATTTAAAAAAAAAAAAATAAATGAAAAATGGACGAATGTAATGTCCACCAGATATTGTCTTTTGCAGAACAAATGAACTACAGGGAATTTTTGTTCTGGGGTTTGGGAAAAAATTCTGATTCATTCACAGACTTTAAACTCAAAACAGTCATTTACACAAAGGGTGCCAGTAGTTCTGGAGTTCATAGCACAAATATCATAAGGGGTTGTTAGTTAAAGACACTACACGTTACCTGTTCAAAGAGTGTCATAGCAAACTTCTGGTGTGGGATGCAGTGTTTGGCTGTGCAGATGTCCTCTTTAGTCTCATCGGAAATGTGGAAGTGGATACGCATGAGCAGGTTTTCCTATCCAGAGAAAAAAAATACATTTTTCACCTCTCTCAGTGTGAAGCTGTGTGTGTGTCTGTGCTTTCGGTTCTCCTGAACTGTCTGGGATGTTTGGATATTTTGCTGCTGTGTGCTGTATGAAAGCGAGTTGTGTATATGTGTGTGTCAAGGAAGCTGGGCTGTTCTGTTTCGTTTATTCATTTTTCACTGTCAGCACTCACTTCACGTTAATCTGATCAAGAGAAAAGAACACATCTATATTTCAGAAGAGGCATTTTGATTCCCCGGCTGAAGAAATTTAAAATCAATCGATCATGCTGCTAGTTCCTGGAGCAGGGATACACAATGGGGTAGACAGAGATTAAGTGCATGTAGAGGAAATGGAAGAAAAAGGAAAGAGAGAGAGAGAGAGAGAGAGAGAGAGAGAGAGAGAGAGAGAGAGAGTTTAAACCTTCAGCTAGAGATGTGGAAGACTATAAGTCAACATCTTCTCCTGTTCTTCAACAAGTAGTTCTGCACAACCTTTATGTCATTTCCTGCTCACACAATAATTGAGCTTTGTCATTCACAGCAGCGCAGATGTATGAAGCACATAACCAAACATCAGGAAAGGAAGAGTGCTGCTCATGTGCAGCCTCTGTCTCGTCTTCACACACGGAGGCGATGTCATACGAGCGTGGTACAGAGCCTGATGAGTACCCGCTTGGCCCAGTGCCTGTCTCTGCCTCATAAATGAGCTACTCAAATAAAGTCCACAGTAGCAACCAGATTTAACAGCTCTTAGGTTAAAAATATGGAGCCGAAGCCTGAAACAGCACCATGCTGCAGAGCTCCCAGCGAGTGCTAATTGAACTAAATAACACTCTGATGACATCATCTTTTGTGACCCAGGGAAAAAATGTTCTCAAATGTGAATTGTACAAAGTCCTGACACATACAAATAATTGGCTGCATATAAATGGCTATTTAAGATGGAATAACACTAAATGTGAATCTCAGGCTTGCTGCTCAATTGCTTATTTGCTTAAAGGCAATTATCAGTATTGATATATTAGCAGTGTCCTTTAAGGCCATAAATGTTAGGAAAACAGAGCACTCATGCCTTAATCAGCTACAGGCTGAATAATCAGGTTTGACATTAGTGAAGTGGGCGAGGGTATGAAGACTACTTCGACGCAGTTTGTTATAAGACTCCTAACAAACCGTGTAAAAAAACTACAACAATCAGTGTAATTATGGATTAACATGCAAAAAATGAATGCATGAATTAAAAATAAATGAAAGAGCGATGACTGTCATTGTCACGGTCACTGTATAATCCAAAGGAAACCCTACAGCTGAAATGTGTTAAACATTATCTACCTTGGACTCCCTACTCTGTCAACCTGCCTACTTTCTTTTCTTATAGTCCTCAAAACAGCGTGTGTGTATACTGTATACAAATGCATGAAGAACAAGATCAATATCAGATCAATAACAATTGAATCCAACAGAGAAACAGGAAATTTGAGCGAGAAGGGCATGAGAAGGGTGAAAACATATGAAAAGAGAATCAGAACAGAGTCCGTGGGGTGAAAGAAAGATGCAGGATAATAGTTCTTACAAAGCATTCGGCAGCGTCGTCCATGATGCCTAGCTGGAAGCGCTGCTCATCCTGGAAGGTCTTAGCCAGAGCACTGCGCAGGGCATCTGATGGCAGCACCTTCTCACTGCTGTACTGGAACTGGGCAAAGATGCTCTGTAACAAACACACAGCCCCTCGTGAGCAAGTCGTCCCATCAGCATAGTTAACATTAAGATCACTTAAAAGAAGCTACAAGATTTTCAACACTGTATCAGTCGAGAATTTTAATATTTTTAACATTGAGAAACGAGAAGAAAACCAATTTAGTTGAAACACTAACTATAGAAGTCTAAGTGTTGAACTTCATCAGTAAATGTTTCAACTGTTCTCATCTGAGGTCTCCTTGGTTCTGCTGGATACAACTTTTTCCACCAACGCTAACTAGGTGCTAGTTCTGGACTGGCAGTAGTGTCGAGTTGGAGTTGGTTCAACAACCTTCTAAGAATCGATTTGTTTTTTGATAGGCTAGAGTGTCACCATAGACCCATAGGATTATGAGACTGTATACATCTGTATATATCTCCTCTTTCCCTGCAGTTCTAGTGATATAGGATTGTAGCATTCAAGTCAGGTATTTTTGCTTACTTGATATCTCCTTGGAATTGAAAGCAATTCTACTTGATTGTGAATCGGTCTTGGACTAGACTGGCATGGGTTAAACTCCTAATTTTAGAGGGAAACCTTGAGAATGTTTTCTTCTACCAAAGTGACAATGAAAGCCAATAAAATAAATCCATTAATACAAACCGTGTTTAGGTCTTGGTGTTCCCTCTTGGTCCAAAGACTCAGTCTTGACCACCCCAAAATCCCAAAGTCTTGGTCTTGACTCCATGACTAGCTATCACCAAGCACAACTGCAACAATGGCAGACTACGTTGTCTTGTTACAAATGTTGCTGCTGGCATTGAGAGCCTACACTTTCATCTAACCCACCCCATTAGTTGTGTTTTTTATTTAAAGGCAGTCACAAAGTTTTACTTGGTCTTTTTGGTCACAAAAATCTCACCCCTAGGACCAGTTCTGTCTGAGAGCTGGTTCTTTGGCTATCAAAACATGAAGAACTGGAACTGCCTCGGTGGAAAAGGGGTATGTGAGGATAAGCAGTTATTAAACGTGAGTGAGTAAGTGTTATGGGGTTTCTAGTCCAATGGCCACTGGGAGAAAGCATCTCCTGTGACCTTCAGTGGTGCAATTTGATAGTATTTATCTCAAATTATCTAAACTTTACGCCTGTTTACATGCCGGCAAAGGTCATAAACCCTGTGATGTGTATTATCCAAAATGTTCTGTAGTTTCTGCAGTATTCATTAGGGATGAATACATTATTCAAATTATACAAATAATATGTCTTATACAGGCGCAAATACAAATATAGATACGTCTTTTTGTTTGTAAAAAGAAAAAAATTCATTCTAAGAACCTTAGTTCTTCTCACAGAGCATCTAGCTGGAACTAGAGATGTACATTTGAACTGGGATCCCGCAGAATGCAACAAAAAAAGGTGTGTTAACATGCGATGTATTTACTGCATCCTTAATAACTGCCTGGTCGGGTTGTGGTGGCTTAAAGAAGCCTACTAGATTGTTTAATTTTTGGAGAAACAGAACACACTAAATTTCTTTACTTGAAAATATCACAGGCAGGCATAAACAAAAATAATAACTATGCAACAGAGATAAAAGATAAAACAGTTCTGCCTCAAGACCAAAATGCGATGTAGCTGAGGCTGAGCCATAAAAAAATAAATTACATCCAAAAAAACCCCCACCCTTACGGCTCACACTGGTTGGCCATTTTGACCAATGTGGAACGGATTCCGATCCTGTACCTAATCTTGAACCGTGCAGAGCAATTTGACTGAAGATAAATTGGTTTGGAACCCTAAAAGTTGGTTCCCTGATGGAACCCAAAAATAGCGGATTTGTCAGTGTGAACCATGTGGGCATGTCATAATCTACAGGATGGAAGTGAGAAATCATCAAAGAGCATACAGTGGTCTGCCGACAAAACATTTCCTTTTTTCCCCTCATGCTTTGTTTTATATTTAATATGACCAATTAAGAAACCTATCTGCTGACTCCTTTACCCTCATTTAAGCTATAGGTCTGCAAAGAAAAGCATCTTACATACCATTTGCATTGCACGGAAAAGTCTTCTACATCTTATCATGAATAGTTGATCCATGTTTGTTTTTTTGGATAGAAATAAATCTTTCTAATAACAGAACAAAATAGATTTTGTTGTGCATTGCGCAACACCCTCCGTAGATGCTACATTCTCGATTACAATGGTTCCGTTCAAAACTGGTCGAAATGCGGGCCAGCTCGCTAGATAGCTCCAATGTTCCAAGAATCCCAAATTCAAGAAAAGGTTGAAAAGAGTTATGGCTACCCTTGTTTTACAACCCTTTTTTTACACCTCTATACACATGCTTTGTTCTGGAGTTGATCTGTAGGAAAAGGAGAAGCATTTGCCTGTAGTTTAAAGTTACTGTAGCCCATTGTTTGAACACATTTAAACAGAGCCATTGTTTAAAACTGTCAACAGATAATCCATCACCGTGTCCATCACCACAGGGACAGCTATTGAACCCTCTAAACAAGTGCTGTAAGAGAATGGCCTCTCATCGCAGGACAGCTGATGAGCAGCATCAATGGACTAAAAACACTGACATTAGCAACTACTGTGATGGCAATGGTGACATAATGGCTTTATCACTAGACTTTATCTATAGTGTGCCAGACAAACAAATATATATGGTGAGTGCTATGTGCTCAATATGTTACTAGGCGTAGAAATGAGGGGGCGGGGGCATTGGGTGGGGAGTTGACTGCAGTAATGCATCAACACAAGCCAGAATGTAGAGAAGGAGTGAATAAGAGAGGCAGTGAATAGCTAGAAAGCTAGATGATGGTAAATTTCCCACACTCTGTCACTCCCATGCTCTAAACATGCGGGTGAAGCTCTATGCGCAATACAGAACCATTTTCACCAGCTGACATTTTAATGTCCTTCACTCTCTCTTACACACACACACACACACACACACACACACACACACACACACACACACACACACAATCTCACTCCGTTATACTTTCCTTCACACTTACAGACACACACCCCTTCCCTGCCTCATTCTGTGCTCTAATAAAGACAGATATGGGTCCAGTGGAGGTCCAGTGAGTAGATCAGCACTGGGAAAGTTACTAACACAGCTCTAGATCTGAGCTTGCCCTGGAATCCATCAATGTGTGAGTGTGAAGATGACGTTTTTACACCTTACCTAAAGCTAGGATTATTTCTAGGCTTGTTTTGGAGGATGACATTGTCATTACATGTTGGTCTTAACACAGAGGGATTTCTTCGAACTATGCATACACACCTACCTTGTTTGGTCTGGACCTTTTGACTTTGTTCAGTTCCAAACAAAAGTAGCAGGTGTGAAAGGTGCCTCAGAAAACGGTCCAGACCAAAATTTGGAACAAACAAAAGAGGTCTGGATGAAGGTGAACTATGGTTTGGTCCGTTTCAGTGTGAAAACACTTTGTTTTTGGATGGGTTGGACTTTCAGACCAATTATAGGAACTTGAGGCAGGCTATCATCACCCATTAAGCAGTCAAAAAAGAAAAAGAAGCAAAAGACAGGTAAAAATAAGCTGAAGGACCACATGTTCAGAGAAAGAGACAAAGTATTTAATTGCATTTGGTCTGGCAAAGAAATCAAAAGTAAAAAAAAACATACTGCATCAAAATGCCATAACATTATTTTCTTAGAGGATGAGAGAGAAATGATATGAGAGTTCAGTCGAGCAATGCCAACTGAAGTTAACTGTCAAAATGCTGACGTCAGGCACACGCCCTTCTACAAACCAGTCAGTGCCAAGTAAAGGGGACACAGCCCACGCAGGCATGACAGAGGCACATCCTGCAAAGTTCTTTACTTGCAAAATTGCAATGCAAAGCCAAAACTAACCAGATAAAATGTATACACTGCAATAAAAACATTACCCTTGGTTCGCTCTAAATTACAGTGCACTTGATGCATCACTTCTGCTGTAGTAGAGGAACTCCAAGAAAATGGAAGATATCACCTTCCTAGAAATAAAGGAATCCACGAAGGTTCTTTGAAATGGTTTTACCTAAAACATTTTATACACATGCTGTATCTAGTACCCAGGTTTAATTAAGGGCAATCCTAGACCAGTGTTCTAGATCAGAACATAGAGCAATCCTGGGACACTCTGGGTCAAGAAAACAACTTTCACACTTGAACAAAGCAAACTCTTGGGTTCAATGTGGAAAAAAAGCTCTGCAAAATAAGCTTCTGCTATGTGAAGTGTGGAGAGAACAAGATTGTTATTTGCAGAAGACCAAAGTCAATCTGCCTATCCCAGAGCTGCAGAGACGGAGCTGGGAGCGACAGAAACGGTGAGCACCCGCACCTGCTCCTTATTTCCCGAGTCTAATTGCCTTTTGTCTCTCACCCTCTGTGTGTGTGTTTGTGTGTGTGTGTGTGTGTGTGTGTGTGTGTGTAGTGAGCAAGAAATTAAAGGGGAGCGGGCGGAGAGCGCCCAAAAGACCCATGAGAGAGAGAAAAAGAGCGCTGATAGCAACAAAGTTCAAGATCAAGGCTGAAAAGCTGATTTAGTGTTAAATATAAAACCCCTTTCATTCGTGTTCTCCCAACCTATCTCCTGTTTTCTTATTTGTTACACTGGTGTTGAAACCCGGGATCCAGAACTCAGACATTAGTCCTCGCCAATGGACAGAATCGTCCAGTCCCTCGCAGCCATGCAGCAGGCCCATGCAGGCGCATTCAGCTCGCTGCGGGAGGACCACGAATGCTGGTTCCAAGATGATGGATGATGGGCGGACCCTGCGGGGCCTGCTGCACACTTCAGGTGCTCCAGCACCCATTGCAGCGGCCTTGCCATCCGTGCCTTCCCTGACGCTACCCAAGATGGGCCCGGAACAACACAGGAGGTGCTTCTTCTCACTGGACTACAACGTGGCCGGCCATCCCTTCGTTTTTGGCCAGCAGCTGCACGATGTCTGCCAGAGGTGGCCCCTTGCGGGGGACCGAGACGCCGAGGGAATCGTTGAACAGGTGGTACTGGAGCAATTCATCCATGCCAGCAGGAACTGCGGAGTGGGTCCAGTGTCACCACCCAGCATCACTGGAGGAGGCTGTCACATTGGCGGAGGACCATGTGTCACCGTTTCTGGGGGTGGAGGAATCCCCCACTCTCTCTCCACTTTCTCTGCCTTTCTCTGCCTCTCTCTCACCCTTATCCCTTCCCCTGTGCTCCCTTCCCTTCTCCCGTAGTCCCGCTGCCCATGACTGGATTCCCCAACCCTCCCCTGTCCCTCCTGTGTCCTCCCCACAGGTGCAGGAGCTCAACCTGATCAGTGCAGGTAGGAGGCGTGGGCCAGGATGCTGGCACTGGACCATTGCCCCGTGATGGAGGTCGAAGCAGTGGTTCAGATCCCCGACGTGCCTCAGGCCACCCCTGATCGAGCCATGGTGTACAGAATACTGGTAAGTGCACAAGGGGGTACACACCAGGCCTTGGTGGATTCAGGATGCAGTCAAATTGTGATTCAGCATGGCCTGGTTCATGGCGGGGCATAGGAAAATGCACAACAGTTGAATGGGAAGGTGAAGGTTAAATGTGTGCACAAGGATATTCATGAATATCCTGTAGTTCCTATCACAATATCATTCAGGGGAGAAAAGCATAGCATTGAGGCAGCG
This sequence comes from Scorpiodoras heckelii, assembly GCA_028566435.1. Lineage (NCBI taxonomy): Eukaryota > Metazoa > Chordata > Actinopteri > Siluriformes > Doradidae > Scorpiodoras > Scorpiodoras heckelii. The sequence goes on along the minus strand of JAOVVH010000061.1, from coordinate 8,966,787 downwards.
GATATTCCCCGCCTCTCCCATCCGCTAATTCTGGGTACAAACTGGCTGGGATTTAATAAACTGTTGAAGGGAATTTGTGCAGATGGGTCCTGCACAACAGGCGATTGGCATAAGATGTGTGCAGTGCTGGCGGGAGAAACAGGGTCCCCCTCATCAACATCAGCTCAGCATCAGACTGACACGGAGGCAGATGCGGGGCCTACCCCCCCTCCCTCCAAGAATTCCCTGTTGGGGATTTTCCTTTAGAGCAGACGCGCAACAAGACGCTCCGTAATGCCTTGGACCAAGTTAGAGTAATCATTGGCAAAAAGTTTTTCCCCGACGCTACACTATTCTACCTGTACTTTTCAATTATTAAAGACAGACTATATAGAGTGACGTGGGACACTCTCACACATGAGATTACCACCCAATTGTTGGTGCCTAGGAGCCGCCAGGAAATGTTATTCCAGGCGGCTCTTTATAACCCTATGGTGGGACATTTAGGACAGGATAAAACACTCTTCCGTCTCATGGTCCACTTCTATAGGCTGGACATTCGTGGTGGGCGGCATGTCGAGAATGTCAGCTGGTGAATCCACCGGCCACCCCAAAAGCGCCGTTGCGCACCCTTCCATCAATGAAGGGTTCCATGTCAGAGAATTGGAATGGACCTCGTTGGGCTATTAGAATGGTCAGCATGCAGCTACCACTTTGTGTTAGTCATTGTGGACTATGCAACATGACACCTGGAAGCAGTGTCGCTTGGCAACATCTCAGCATGCAGTGCTGCAACAGCACTCTTCAGTGTGATTTCCCCAGTCGGGAACCCGGAAGAGATCCTGACTGATCAGGGCACCGCTTTTATATCATGCACACTTCACAAGCTGTACGAACTACTGGGTATTAAATCAATTCATACCAGCATTTACCATCCACAAATGAATGGGCTGGACGAACGATTTAATAAGACACTCAAAAATATGATTCGTAAGTTTGTGCACGAAGGTGATTGAAATTGGGATAAGTGCCATAAGCCTCTCTTGTTCGCAGTATGAGAGGTCCCACAGGCCTCCATGGGGTTTTCCCCATTCGAAATACTCTACGGGCATAGACCTCGCAGCAACCTCAATGTATTGAGGGAAAACTGAGAGGAAGGACCTTCTAACAGTAAGAGTGAAATTCAGTACATTCTTGACCTGAGAGCAAAACTCCACACATTGGGTGCTTTAACACAGGAGAATTTGCTGCAGGCTCAAGAACGACAGTCCCGGCTGTATAACAGAGGTGCTCAGCTATGTAGTTTCACAGCAGGCGAGAAAGTGCTCATTTTACTGCCCACATCGAGCTCCAAATTACTCGCAAAGTGGAAAGTACCCTTTGAAGTCACATGGCGGGTTAGGGATGTCCAATATGAGGTGGTGTGGACAGATGGGGGAGCACGCCAAATTTACCAGGTCAACCTCCTGGGAGGCTGAATCAGCGGCTTTGGCGATAGTGGTTCCTTAGAGGGATGAGCTGGGACCGTAACTAGATTTTAAATTGGCAAAAGAGTTTATTCCGGTCCCAGTTGAGAGCCACCTCTCCCCCTCCCAGGCTGCTGATGTTGCACAGATTCAAGGTGAATTCTCCAACATGTTCTCTGCTCTGTCCAGGTGCTATTACCTCATAGAACACCACAATGAGATGCCCCCAGAGGTAGTGGTTTGTAGTTGCCCCTACCACCTCCCTGAACACAAGAAACAAGTGGTCAGAAAAGAGCTCACAGCCATCCTCAATATGGGCGTAATCGAGGAATCCCACAGTGAGTGCTGCAGCCCCGTTGTTTTGCTTCCCAAATCAGATGCGTCAGTACCCTTCTGTGTGGATTATTGCAAAGTCAAAATGCTGTCTAAATTCCCATGCCTCGCATTGATGAACTGCTCAATCGGTTAAGCACAGCTCATTTTTATTCAACACTGGACTTAACTAAGGGATATTGGCAGATCCGCTTGACTCCTATGCTTCATGAAAAAAATGGCCTTCTCCACACCGTTCAGCTTAAACCAATTTGTTTACAGGGTGCTGCATCCACATATGGCATATGCCACGGCCTATGTAGACGATATAATTATCTTCAGTAATCATTGGCTGTATCATGTTCAACATGTCTGGGCTGTCCTGAAATTGCTGAGGCATGCAGGGCTCACAGCTGACCAAAGAAGTGTACAGTTGGGTGGGTGGAGTTACAGTATATGGGCTTCCACCTGGGTCTTTTCAGGTGTGTCCCCAAATTGATAAAGCAGTGGTGATTGCGGCCTGCCCACGACCCAGCACCACAAAGGAGGTGAGACAGTTTTTAGGGCCGGCTGGCTATTATCGCCATTTTATACCAAACTATTTGGATGTCACAAGCCCCTTGACTGATATCACTAATAACGGAGGACCAGATGTGGTACAGTAGATGGAGCAGTGCCAACAGGCTTTTAACCAAAACAGCACTTTGTGGGGGGCCTCTTTTGCATTCTCATGAGTTCTGTCTTCCCTTTCTGTTGCAGACAGACACATCTGACTGAGGTCTGTGGGCCATTTTGTCCCAAGTGGTGAAGGGGGAGGAGTGCCCCGTGAAGCTTTCAGCCGGAAGCTCTCGAACCGGGAGCACAAGTACAGCACAGCCAAAAAGGAGTGCCTGCTACTACCTGCTGGGGAAGCCCTTCACCCTCTGTTTGGATCACGCCCCACTCCAATGGCTCCACCGCGTGAAAGATGCCAATGCCCGGATCACCCATTGGTATCTAGCCCTCCAGCCTTTCAAGTTCGAGGTGATCCACAGACCACCAGGTGCACAGATGTCTGTAGCGGACTTCCTCTTCCTAAAAGTCTAATTGCCTTTGTCTCATTCCCTCTATGTGTGTTTGTGTGTGTATGTTGTGTGTGTGTGTGTGTGTGTGTGTGTGTGTGTGTGTGTGTGTGTGTGTGTGTGTGTGTGTATGTAATGAGCGAGGAATTAAAGGGGAGCGGGGGGACAGCCCGCAAGAGAGCCATGACGAGGGAGAGAAAAAGAACGCTGATATCGACAAAGTTCAGGTTCAAGGCTGAAAAGCTGATTTTGTGTTAAAAAAAAACCTTTTGTTTGAGTTCTCCCAGCCTGTCTTCTGTTTTCTTATTTGTTACATGCACAGAGAAAAAAGCCTACACACAAAGAAACACATATACATACACACTGTGCATTTCACTGTTAGCTGCAGGCCCTGAGGCTTTGTCTATGAGACTCACTCAAAACACTCAAACACACAAGACACCAACATATTCTCTGCAATGCTCCAACTCACAAGGACACTAAGAACACACACACATACACACATCCAAGATAATTAACTACATATTCTAATTGCTAGCACTAATTAACAAAATCTCCAAAAGATAGCAGTAATGTGTATTCTTACAAATCAGATGAATGCGATTAGTGAGCTCTACAAGAGCTGCCCCTGGTGATATGCTCGACTACTGCACTGGTACTGACAGGTTACTTCGGTGAAGGAGACAAGGTGCAGTAACAAGCATTGTGTTACTGCCAAAATTCCACAGCATTCATTACAAGCTACATCAATATCCCTTCGACTATCATACCAATTTTCTTTTATTATGTTCAGAAAAATATACAAATACACATAATCTTGCTCTGGTTTCACACACATTTGCTCACCTTTCTTTTTATAGTTAGTGTACTTACACATTCCAGCATGTTTAAAGGTCCCATGACATGCTATTTTTTATGCTTTTATATAGGCCTTAGTGGTCCCGTAATACTGTATCTGAAGTCTCTTTCCCGAAAATCAGCCTTCGTGCAGAATTACAGCCACTTTGAGTCAGTCCACAATGAGCTTTCCTCAGAACGGGCCGTTTCTGTGTCTGTAGCTTTAAATGCTAAAGAGGAGGAGAGAGGCGGGACCAGGTGGAGGGTGGGGGAGTGGCCTTGACCAGCTGGATGACACCATGCTCTAATGTTTACCTCGGATGTATCGCAATGGCTCATAGTTACGCAGTTGTTCAAGTTTGACGCATGTTTTCAGTTTGACCCAGAATTTGATCCCGATGGAGAAGCACCTGAAGAAGCTGAAACTCAGCGGCTACAGCAGAATGTCTCCGAATGGTTAGTTTAAAATATTGTGTCTGGATACAGTAGTGTTACTTTAGTCTGTTTGTTTATGTACGCTGTTACAGTTGTATTGGTTTGTAGTAAGATTCGAGACATTCCCTTGATATCGAAGCAGCGGATGTTGTCCCGTTACTCACTCACAGTCATTTCAATAAGGGGAAAGGCAGATATCACACACATCATAACACTAAGAGCACAACGGTTATCCAAATAATAAAGTGTACAACACTCGCGTTACACCTGATACTATCTAGTTAAGTTTATATTAGTGACAGTAGCCTGCTAACTGGGCTGTTAGCTGCAGAGCTAACACTAATGTTACAGCCACATTATAAGGGTAACAAGCTAGCGTTAGGTAACCAAATACAGCAAAGCAACACAATGATGTAACACTGGCGTTAGTTGACTTACTTGTCTGAGGTTTGTAGCTGAGTCAAGGAGAGTTGGTACTGATCCAGACTTAATTTTCAGACGTTCTGTAAGACCAGCTCTGTACTGGCCCAAGTTGAGATCCAAGAACTGTGCATCTGCCATGATTCACTCGTTTGTAAGCCATGATGAGGAGGAAAAAAACACGCTCGTGTGCTCACTTTAACAGTCGGTCTTTAGCTCCTTTTTCTCATGGGCGGGACAACCTCTTCTGGGCGGGGCACAGCAGAGAAAGGGGCGGTAACCTTTTTCCTATGACGTCATACGAGCGAGATTCCAGATCGGGCCATCTGAGTTTCATTTTCTCAAACGCAGAGAAAGACTCCCAGAACTTGTTTTATACTTATCGAAATGTTTAGCCACTGGGGGACCATAATCAGGCTAGGGTAACTCATCTTAATGTTAAAAAAACCTCCATGCCATAGGAGCTTTAATCTGTTCTGTGCTTTTCATCTCAGATTTCTTTGTAATCACCGAGTCTGAATGGGTTATGGATTTTGATGCGGTACTCATAAGAACCTGTGGAAAATGTTCCTAGTGTTTCTGTTAAACTCACATTATTAGTTACCAAAAAGTGAGATACGGCCTGCTAGCCAATGTTAAGCTGGGCTAGCATTACCCTAACATTAGCTACACTTCTATTGATTTTCTGCGCAAATTGCACACAATACAATGAAAATTTGGGAAAAGACGTTTGCAGTCAGATGACAGCACATGTATAAATGTAATTTTTGCAGACAAAAATGTTTCCAATACATTTTAGCAAAACCTCAGGTATCAACAAGTAATTTATCCACTAACATTGAACTGAAAAAAGTTTTATCGACATATGCAGAATTTTGCCAACAAACATCAGCAAACATTTTTAAGTGCAAAGGCAATTTTTGTATAAAAAAATTGCCCAGTCATATTAATGTCCCAATTTCAAAATAAAACAGTACAATACATAGGGTTTTAATGGTGCACTTGGTAATGTGTTTGGCACAGTTTAGGTACTATGTGCATAACAAAATGATTTCTCTGACGTCTGCCATACTTTCATCCACAATTCTCTTTTTGTCCCTTAGCTAACATAAGCTAAAATTAGATACGTCCCATTATTAAGTCCCTTGATGTCTGTTAACTATATTTATTAGGAATTCCATCAAAAAAATTTTCAAGAGAAAAAGACCCAAGATAAAAGGTTGACCTAAAAGGATTAAATAGGTCTACAATAAAGTGTCAGATATCATGCTTTACAAATAATGTTAATGGTAATTATAATTGTTTTTGTTGTTTTGTGCTCAAATGAAGCAAATCATCAAAGAAAATGTCAGCTGTGTGAACATTAGACAAGGGATATGTAAAAGAATTATATTGAAAATGTATTGGGCTTACTATGCATTACTGCAAAATCACCTAAAAATCCACCATCCAGCTGTGTTTTTTGCAGTTGGCGTTGCCAGCCAGCACTTCCAGACCACACAGCAAATAACATGAGATTAACCCCTCCATGCTATCCTTAAACCTGAAATGGTGAAAGTGCCCGATGTCTGATATTTTTAGATGTATACATCACTGTATATGTCTGTATACATGGGTGCTTTAAAGTTTGTGAACCCTTTGGAATTGGAATTGTCGACATTTCTGCATAAATTTGACCTGCATAAATTTCATCAGATTTTTACATAAGTCCTAAAAGTAGATAAAGAGAACCAAATCAAACAAATGAAAAAATATATTAGACTTGGGCATTTATTTATTGAGGAAAATGATCCAATATCACATAATAAGCAGGTAATTTGAAGATGAAAGTAGAGTCAGGTGTTTTCAATCAATGGGATGAAAATCAGGTTATTATAATATATTAAATAAATAATAAATAATTAAATAATAAAGATTTCTTCTCTTTATCTACTTTTAGGACTTGTGTGAAATCCACTGAAGTCTCCACTTTCCCAGCAACACTAGCGCCAAGCACAACAAGAAATACAACAGCAACGGTGAACTACATTATCTCTTTCCAAGGACCACTGCAGCTTAGATTTCACATCCATTCTTCGTCTTTGTATTAAGGTTATGCAGTCTAGACACTACGCTAGGTTTTAGTTGGTTTTGTAGGCAACGATAATCCTGCCCCCAGCCCCTGACATAAGTGATTCTTGGTTCTAAACCAGCAAATTGTTGATGCCACTCTGGAACGGGATTCCCTGGCCGAGGGCTGGTTCCTTGTCTGTCAAAAAGCTAAGAACTGGTTTGAGATTAGGCACTGGCTCCAAACCAGCCCTGAAACTGCCTCAGTGTAAAACTGATAACACATATACAACTCAGCAGAAGTGCTCATTTCTGCAACAACAACAACAAAAAAAGAAACTTGCAAACTATGCATCTGGTCATTTTTTTTTTTGCTTCAATAAATGATTTTATTCAAAATATTGAATTTTCATGGTTAGTATATATATATATCTGGATCATTCCCATAGCATTACTGATTATTAAATGCAGGTAATTTCAGGGAGGTCTGTTTACAGTGCAAACATGTGAATTCCAAACTTAGTGATCAAGGCTGCATAAAACGTGAATGCAGTGCATGCTGTAGTTTCCACCTATTGACCACTGATGGTACTGTATGTACCATGCCTCATGTGAATTATACACTGTTTGTGTGCTGAAAAACAATATTTCCAGCAAAGTACCTATCTACCTATCCATCTGCCTGTCTATCTGTCTTCTGTTCCTTTCATTGTCTCACTGAGATCGCCTTACAGTTCTATTTTGGTCATGACAGTTTGTCAACTTTTGCATATTAAGAATGTACGTAAAAAAGTTTACAGTGATGTTTGTGGGATATAACAGCTGTCAGCTTGCCAATGTTTGACGTGTTCGTGATACTCAGTGTACAAGGATGAGTGATGTGCATCTTTTTGGTGTTAAGTGTTGCTCACCTGCACCTATACCTATTTTTATTTTTATATATTAATTACATAAGAATATTAATGTGACTTTCACCTCGACAAACCTAAACACTAAAATCAAACATTGTTGACTGTTATTCATAGAATTCCAGAAAACTTTTTCAATTAAATTTATTTATATAGCATCAATGCATGTGTGCATGGTACTGTTCCACTGACTGGTGTCTCATCCAGGGTGTATTCATGCCCCATTGTCTTCATCAGGATAAAGAGGTTACTGAAGATGAATGAAAAGATCTCACTGCTGCACAGAACAAAGGCACAGCAGTGACTAACAGCAGGCTTTTGGACTCAGCAGCAACCAAATGAACTAAAACCTGGATTAATTATTACACAAGTGTACAGAACAATGAAAGGTTTTCTTACACACAAGACATCCCCATATATCACCATGACCCAAACAAGTCTTTATGAAAATATACACCGATCAGGCATAACCTTATGACCTTTCTCTACACTCATTGTCCATTTTATCAGTTCCACTTACCATATAGCTGCACTTTGTAATTCTACAATTACAGACTGTAGTCCATCTGTTTCTCTACGTACTTTGTTAGTCCTCTTTACTCTGTTCTCTAATGGTCAGGACCCCCACAG
>JAOVVH010000061.1:8905655-8919862 GCA_028566435.1 Scorpiodoras heckelii | reverse complement strand
GATAGATAGATAGATAGATAGATAGATAGATAGATAGATAGATAGATAGATAGATAGATAGATAGATAGATAGTTCAGCTGTTATAGTAGGATTTTTCTGACATTTACTTAGTTGCATCTTACGGCAAAAGCCCTGGTCCACAAAGAGCTTACAAAGCATCAAAGGGATCTCATTGTTGAAAGGTATCAGTCAGGAGAAGGGTACAATGAAATTCCAAGGCATTAGATATACCATGGAACACAGTGAAGTCAGTCATCAACAAGTGAATAAAATATGGCACACAACACTAATATTACCAAGAACTAGATGTCTCTGAAATTAATGAAAACACAAGAAAACTGTTCCAGGAGGCTGCCAAGAGTCCTACAGCAACATAATCAAACAATCCAAGTATTCTTTATATGTCTAGGCTGTGAGGTAGGGTGGCAAGACAGAAGAGTTTTCTTATTAAGAAAAATGAAAGGCCTGGTTATATTTTGCAAAGAACCTACACCAAGTCTGCCAAAAGCATGTGGGAAAACTTGTTATGGCCTGATTAATCAAAGCTTGAATTTTTTGGCCATAATTCCAGAAGGAATATTTGGTACAAAAACAGCACTGTGCATCACCAAAAGAACACCATACCCACAGTGAAGCAGGGTGGCAGCGGCATTATGATTTAGGGCTGTTTTTCTTCAGCTGGAACTGGGGCTTTAGTCAAGGTGGAGGGAATTATGAAAAGTCCCAAATATCAGTCAATTTTGGCACAACATCATCAGGCCTCTGCTAAAAAGCCAAAGATGAAGAGGATTTTCACCTTTCAGCACAACAACCCAAAGCATCCCTCCACATCAAAAAAGACTGGCTTCACCAAAAGATGATCAAAGTGTTGGAAGCCCAGAGCCCAGACATGAATCCAATTGAAAATCTGTGGGGTGACCTGAAGAGGGCTGTGCACAGGAGATGCTCTCACAATCTGACAGATTTGGGGCACTTCTGCAAGGAAGAGTGGGCAAAGATTGCCAAGTCAAGCAGTGCCATGCTGATAGACTCCTACCCAAAAAGACCAAACACTGTAATAAAATCAAGGTGCTTCAACAAAGTGTTAGTTTATGGGTGTGCATATTTATGCAACCATATTATTGTATGTTTTTTATTTTTATTTGTCCCCCCTAAAATATTTCAATTTGCTTTTCAGTTGAAGGGGTATTGATGATTGTATTAAAGTCATTTTTCTGTGTTGTTCCATTCTGGTTTGCTGCTAGAGGAAAACCAAACCCCATCCACCAAACTCAATCCCCACTCATCATCTAAGCCATCAATTAAACCAGGAACACAACCCTGTGTAGGGCTACTATTATTTGTGATTCATATTATTTAACTGTCTGAGAGTGGAGTCACTCAGTCCTACCTGCAGTGCGCTGTTGAGGAAGCAGCTGTTCTGACCTGGCTCGTTGCTCAGACCTTTGCTAGGGGCGATGGAGTTCATGGTGCGTGGGCTAGAAATGCTCTGCAGCCCGCTGCTGCCAGATGCAAAGTAGTTCCGCTTCCACGACATGGAGGCCGCCCCACTTCCTTCACCAGTCACCACAAAGGCTGCTTCCTTCTCCAGCCAATCACGCAGGAGGAGGAAGGCATCCTGGGTAAGTGTATGTGATGCAAGTGAGTAAGAAATGTATCGCTGTGTGAAAGAAACACAGGTTGAGACACTGCGAGAAAAACTGTTGGTGTGGACCGGCTCCTATGTCACTCCCATGTGAGGGTGGTGTGTGTGGGTCTAGAGCAGCGCTGTGTGGAGCTCCGAGAGTAGGGGTGTTGCTAACAGGTGTGCAGATTATAATGATGTTCTCTTCCTGCTTTTAGGAGGAAGGATGCTAAAGAGGCTCTTCTTCTCACAAACTCTTTACAAGTCGATTAAAGTGATGAAGTGAAATAAACTGCAGCAAGTGGCTTAGACATTTTTCAGTGTCTTCATGGATTGTGTGTGCGCATGTTTGTGTATATCTATGTGAGAGACGTTGCTTCACTCTGGAGTAGGAGGGTACATTTTTCCATAAGCCAAGCTTGCACACTCTTTAGCCCCTTCTCACCATCCAGTCTTGTGGCCAAAACCTCTCATCTCTGCTCAGTCTGTAAAGAGAGAGAAAGAAAATGGGAAAATACAATAAGTCTATAATACTCACAATAAATAAAACTGCAGATAGTTTTGGGAACAATGTACTCTAATAAATGCAAGAACGAAATAAATTCTCTTTCACCAGCTTCTACCCTTCTTCATCATTAACATAGAAGGAACCCAGCTATGGCCACACGATTAATTGTATTTTAAATGGTGAATATAATTTTTGCCTAGCTCAATCAATTCATTAAATACAGGCGACTGCAGTATTGGTGAGCTTAGATTAAATTAGATAATTAGTTTTTATTGACTCTGGTACATTAAATCATGAGCTCTCCGATAATATTTTTTAAGTGCCTGACAAAACAGCAGGCTCTGACAATTTTCCAGTCGCTGCCTCTAAAACACAACAAAAGACTGCAGACAAAGTGTTTCTTCTTTAACTAATAGAATTTGCTCTTGGAAAAAATCTGATAAAATCAAATAAATTCAAACAAATTGTCATCACCAAAAAATTTTCAGTTTGTTCTTGGCTGCACACATACAATAAAATATATTTGTCATGCTTCATCAAGGGGAAAAGCTATTCAACACAATACACATAGTCGGATAATGGATATAACAAATACACAATCAGAGAGTCCCTGCCTCAAGTGGAGGAGTTTAAGTACCTTGAGGAGTTTAAGTGTCTTGTTCACGAGTGAGGGGAGGACGGAGCGCGAGATTGACCGGCGGATTGGTGCACCAGCTGCAATAAGGCGGTCACTGTATCGGTCTGTCGTGGTAAAGTGGGAGCTAAGCCGACAGGCAAAGCTCTTGATTTTCTGGTCAATCTACGTTCCTACCCTCACCTATGGTCATGAACCTTGGGTCATGACCGAAAGAACAAGATCCCAGATACAAGCGGCCGAAATGAGTTTCCTCCGCAGGGTGGCGGGGCGCTCTCTTAGAGATAGGGTGAGGAGCTCTGTCACCCGGGAGGAGCTCGGAGTAGAGCCACTGCTCCTCCACATCGAGAGGAGCCACCTGAGGTGGCTCGGGCATCTGTATCGGATGCCCCCTGGACACCTCCCTTGGGAGGTGTTCCGGGCATGCCCCACCAGGAAGAGGCCCCGAGGAAGACCCAGGACACACTGGAGTGACTGTCACTTGGCTGGCCTAGGAACGCCTTGGAATCCTCCCGGAAGAGCTGGAGGAAGTGTCTGGGGAGAGGCAAGTCTGGGTGTCCCTGCTTAGAGTGCTGCATCTGCGACCCGGTCGGATAAGCGGAAGAAAATGAATGAATGAATGAATGAATGAACAATCAGATCAAGGAAACAATCACAATCAGGAAATGTCAGCTGAAATTGCCAGGAACAGTGTTAAACCATTGTACATTCACTGTCTGCTTTACTACAGACACATATACATCTGCATATTCATGCAATTATCCAATAAGCCAATTAGGTAGCTTTAGCTCAGTGCATAATATCATACAGATGCAGGGCAAGAGCTTCAGTTAATGTTCACATCAAACATTAATGTGATCTCAGTGGCTTTGACCATTATATGGCTGCTGGTTGCCAGATGGGCTGGCTTGAGTATTTCAAAAACTGCTGCTCTCCTGGGATGTTCACACATAACAGTCTCTAGAGTTTGCACAGAATGGTACAAAAGAGAAAACAACATCTACTGCATATCAGCAGAAAGGCGTCTCAGAAAGCACACACCAGAAGACCACACTGTGTACCATTTCTGTCAGCCAAGAGCAGGATCTGACATTACAGTGGGCACAGACTCACCCAAACTGGACAGTTGAAGATCCAATCTTCAACTAGCCAGTTTCAGCTAGCCTGTACTTTTTATTTATATAAGAATGGTGCCAATATTTCTGGACTTGACTGTATTTTGTATTCACATATTCAGTTAAGCAATTCTAAGGCAAAAGAGAGGCCTTTTAAGATACAATGTACACATTTTTAAGAATGTATGTTTATAGTATACAGTGTGAAAGAGTTTATTTTAAAATGGTAAAGTCCAAAACTGCAGCCTGTTCCATAATTATTGGCACCCATCTTACTAAATAAATAACATGCACAAATAAGCCCCTGGATGTTTTTTCTTTTGCTCATTATGCTGCTGAAAGATCCATTTACTGTCAGGTCCTAACATCCCAGCAGAGGCAACTGGTATTGGGGCTAAAAGATCCTGGCTTTAGCTGAATTTATATGCCATCCATCATTATAATCAATTATTCATCATACTGTTACATATATTATATGTAAATTAAAATACAACGGGGAACTAAAATTGCGCAGTCCCAACACAATCAGAATGAGAGAGAGAGGGAGGGAAAGAAAGCTGCAGATATCTGCAGATATGCAGATATTTGGGCTACAGTTCTAATAGTGTGTGAAGGTGAGGGCATCTCTTTAGATCCTCTGGTTTAAAGTAAAGCATGTGAAGCCAAAGTGTGACAGATATGAGGCAGGTGTTGCACTAGGTTACACACAGAACTCATCCCTCTCCTCCTGCTTTTTGTGCCACTCTTTTGCAGAAAGCTGGGCAGCTAACACATTGCTAAAATAGCATGTATTCATTATACTTGAATAGATATATTTGAATATAATATCTTGAGCATTACGTACATTGCCTCTCTACAATACCCCTTGTTATGAAGCACCCAAGTAGTAATACCCAGTGAAATATATTATTATTGGTTTGATTTTACTAGGAGCACCTGTACACTTGCTCATTCATGCAATTATCCAATCAACCATCCATGTGCCAGTAACACGATGCATAAAATAATGCCAATACAGGTCAAGAGCTTCAGTTAACCTTTACATCAAATATCAGAAGGCAGAAAAATGTGATCTCAGTGACAGACAGGTTTGTTGGGGAAACTGCTGATCTCCTTGGATTTGCAAACACAATAGTCTCTAGGGTTTACACAGTGTGGTGCAACAAACAAAAAACAATGAGTGAGCAGCAGTTCTGCAGGTGGAAATGCCTTGTTATTGAGTGAGGTCAGAGGATAATGGTCACACTGGTTCGAGCTGACAGGAAGGCAGTGAGATGGCAGTGCTACCTGCTGTGCCACAATGCTGCGCCAGAGTAAATTTTAAAGAAAGGTATCCAATAGCCTAGGTAGTGACATGAAATAAACACTGAATGAGACAGTAGCTGATTCTCGATCTGTATTCTTGTCTGTACTTGGGCAGTGGTAGTTCAGACATTGGACTAGGCTACTTATTGGAAGGTCAGGAGTTCAAATCCCAGCAACACCAAGCTGCCACTGTTGGGCCTTTGAGCAAGGCCCTTAACCATCAACTGCTCAGTTGTATAAAATGATACTCTGGATAAGAGTGTCGAGAGTTTGCACTTGTAAGTCGAACTTACCAAGTCTGTATGTAGTCCAAACTTGGTGTACTTTGCATTGACAAACACCTAACCTTTTCCCCAGCTAAAGAAGCCCCTGATCAAGGCTACAACACAGGAGTAGGTGTAGTAACATTAACTAGCCAACATGTTACTATAGCAAGCTATCCTAGTTTAACAATACCACATGCACCGTTACTTCCATTTTTCCATACCACAATTAAATCTAGTTAACATTACTGTACTGTTTTTACTTAGAACAAGGGTTCTTAAGATCAAGACATTCCTCTTTACTGACCATAAACCGAAGATATTAGCAGACCCCACCCGTTGAGGCTGACTGGAAGAAGACCTTACCAATCGAAACTGGCATTAAATAAAAGTCTCCAGGAAATAAAACATTCAAGAAGAAGAAGAAGGAAGATTCCACTGAGGTTTGCTTAATTATTACACATTCAGCAGCAATGGCTACTGAAAATTTGCCTAAAAAAGAAACCTCATTAGTCTTGACATATTGATTGTACTGTATTAGGTTTTGGCCAGAAAGAAATGCATTATAGTAAATAGGAAGTGCTTTGTCAGTTAAATGCAGGAGTTTACTCTCAGAGAGTAGGTACTAAACTTGTTTCTGGGGTGATAGCCCTTATCCTTTGTATGTTTAAGAGTGTGTTATCTTTCACCTATAAATGTTGAATATATAGCAAAAGATACAAGATATCATGTAAAAGATACACACTAAAGATAAAAAAAAAGGTGTATGCTTAACTGTACCACCCTAGCAAAAAGAAAAGGTACTTTAGTACTCTTTTTTTAAGAGTGTAAGATGCATGCAAGGGTCCAAATGTAGCAAGGGCACAAGCACTTCTAAGCCTTTAGCTGGAACAGAATCAGTCAAACGATGACGCAGTTGTGAGATCTCAGCTTTAAGGGCAAGTGTTCAAACAGGACTGAAGCCTTTAAAACTGGCTTACAGGTTCTACCAGGACACTAGCTCACTCACTTCAGGCTCAGCATTTCCTCCATGTGGCATGGTGGTCCAGTTATAGACACCCTGTCCATTTGCCACTAAGATCACATGCTGACTGAGCACAAATTAAGGAAGCATATCATTACCATGCTTCTGTGTTTTTACATTTCTTTAGTGAACTGAAATAGAGAGATGACACAGACAATATTAGCTCCTTATGAACCCTGAGCTGACCTGTTCCTCTCGAACTGCAGCTCTACCTGCGTGTTATTTTAATGAGTCAGAATGATTGGTGCAAGCAGCCTCTTGAACACGACACAAAACCCTCCTCTCTTTTTTTAATTACATTGTGAGCCCTGTGCACTATAAACTAGGAGAGCGAATCAACCCTTGGTCAGCACACTATTTAACATATGTTGCATAACATTCCCAGTGCGCTGTGTAAAAACTGCATTGCCTACAGCCCATACACCCACACACACACACACACACACACACACACATATCCCTGTCTTTTAACTCAGGAACACACATATTCCCATATATTGACAGTCCCTTGTTAATTCCATTATCTGGCTCAGCTCCAGTGCCAAGCTGCTAGGTGAGGAAAGGCCTTGGCAGTCTCGAAGAGGGCAGCAGGGTTGCATTATGGACTGCTACTAACATAAAGGGCTGTGTCAAGGGCTTCCCTTAGCCTTCATCATAACGTTTGATAACACAACAGGTTTAAGCAGAATTATCAAAGGAGGAGATTAGTTCATTAGATCACATGGCAGTTTCAAGCCTGTCCCACCCTTACGACAATGAGCCATTTGCCTTATTGGTGAAGGTCTAACAAGGAAGCACATATTAATGTTGCATTCAACAAGACAAGGGAATTAAAAGTAGCCCCGGGCTTGCCCCACATACTCCCCAACCCTGGCATATGGTGTATTAGTTGTCATGTCTTTGTCCAGTCGACAAAATCTGAGCACAGAATTTGATTTTATGAACTAGGAGAATGCCATCATGTTTGACATGCATGCTAGATAAGGTTTCACACTCATCATAGGGGGAGTTTAGTATCTCCAATTCACCTAATGTACATGTTTTTGGACTGTGGGAGAAAACAAGGACCTCCCAACACAGAATGGGGAGAGCATGCAAGCTCCATGCAGTGAGGACCCAGGTCGCCCTACCTGGGAATCGAACCCAGGACCTTCTTGCTGTCAGGCAGCAGAACTACCTTCTGCACCGCTGTGCTGCCTCCTGGTAAAAGGTTAATTAGGTTTTAGTTATTTATTTTTGTCATACGAAAAAGGGTCGTGATTTTTTTTCATCAACAATATTAACACTGCATAGTCAATGAACATGTACACAATGAATTAAGAGCCATCTGGCAAAGTGAGGCGAATATGTTCTCAGGCTCTCAGGAGGAGTGTAGGGGGTTAGCACTGCAGCACGTTCACAAGGACAAAGCCACAATCATTAACACAGTATTTCACAGTGCCAGGACCCTATATACTCTTAGGAGATGGGCAGAAGCCCTGATGCTGCCTTCACACACTAACGGCAAAAAAGTGACTGTATGTGATAATGTAAAACAGGCATGGAGTGACACTGTAAGCTGCAGAACTTAAGGTGATTATTTCTTATTGTAAATTCATGGATGAAGACAGGAAAAGAGCACCTGCCGTGATACAGAGAAGGGTATACAAAAAGAGGTCTGCGTTTAAGCTTCTTTTCCTTTTGGCAGTTTTCTTAAGAACGGAGTGGTGATCTGCACACCCATAAATCCCTTTCAGGGTGAAAACATTGTCACAGACCCCTTAATGACTGCAGTGCAGATTTATTGGATAACTACATTCAAATATTCAAAATTACACATATTAGGCAAATACTGTTAATTTATCAAAGCCAGTAAAGCTTTTTTATTCATTAAATTTCTGCCCACAAAACCATAATCAGTTCAAATGCGTTTTACCAAATATTAAAAGGCAGATTTAATAACATTCCTTTCACTAAAATTGCAGTTTATTAAAACTCCATTAAGATTCAACACTGACCTAATGTATACTTGTCTTCATATTATAAAGCTTTAGATCAGAATATTAAGAACTTCATTTAGGAAACTACTTCTTTTAAGAGACCTATTTAGTTTAATTGACCAGTTAATTAGGATTATAACTAAAAAAATAACTATTACAAATACAGTACAGCTATAATAGGTGATAATGATGTGCACTGTGATCATGTCTTAATTATTAAAGTAAAATTAAAAGATAGGCAGACAGACAGATCTATTACAGAACTATTACAGCACAGACAGAAGTACACTAAAGTACCAGAAAAACTGGTATACCCGTTAATACTTGGCAGGTCCCCACAGGATCTTGGATGGAATGTTGCACAGTCCTCATGCTGATGTTTGTTGAGGCCCCAGCATTGAATTTCTCAATTTTACTTGAGGCAGTGTTGCACACCTCAATATGCTATGTATTTTGCATCAGTTATTCTGGTACTTCAGTGTATACTAAAAGTAATTTAACAAAAGCAATTTAACATTATAAATGAACCAAAACATGGACTAGCAGTGTACTCAGAAAGTACAGACCCCTAAACAAAGTCAACAGTCCATGTTTATTTACAACAGGTTTGCGCATGCACTATAAACTCAGTTCATTTTTGCCTGCAATCTCACAATGTTAACAAAAGTAGAAAATAAAACATGTATCCACCCCACTGCAAAATGTAATAGGTTCATCCTTGGCCCACATGACACCCTTCCGATAAGTTTCATAAGAATGGGCCCTGTAGTAATAAAAATATGTAGTGGTAATATATAAACATTGTAGATACAAACAGCAGACCTGAGTGGCAGTGCAATAGCAAATAATGTCTGCAGTGTAAACACTGCAAACACTGTGAAGAGAAAGAGGTAAAGTGGCAGTGCATATGTCTATAAGTAGTGGATAGTGATAGCTCAGCTATTCAAGTTCAGCTTCAATTTCAATCAAATTCAATCTACCAACTAGCAAGCTGAATGAACTTGAAGGAATTCTTCTACAGATCTAACCCCTAGCTTAATGTCAGGGACCCTAGACACATCTGAGAAAACTGAACTTTCGGTTTTCCATTAACCTTGCACTGCTAACATGCTGCAAGCGAGCCTCAAACCATTATACACTGCACTTAATTGGCAGCATGGAAATAGATACATATCACTGTAATTAATCCTGACAGTCATCTGCTACATTTATATTGGAATTATGATGCTGAGCATTGTGCTTCGGAGGGAAGTTGGACAAGAACAACCAATGCTGCGCACAAACTCCCTTCAATGGTTTGTTACACTGATCACATTTGCCTGTGAAGTGTTAAATAGATTCCTTTCCTCCATTACCATATCCTGCTATTTTGCAAACAGTACATCCACATGTATTACTTGTTTGTACTAAGTCAAGTCAAGTGGGTTTTAATGTCATTCCTCAGTGCATGCTAATCAGACTGGACAATGGTACAGTGAAAGAAACCAGTGCAAACCATAATGTAAGATCTACTCTGTTCTGCAATTGGGTAAGGAAAAAAAAGATGGAGAAAATTCTTACCAGGTGAAAAGCCATGTCATTATGGAAAGAAGACAGCTGCAATGTGTGGAAGAGCTTAGGAACAACAAGCATGTGTGAAACACAAAATCAAATAACTACCAAATGCCAGAGATGTTATGAGGCAGAAATTACTGCTTTCTTCAGTCACACATGGAGGCCATAATCTTTGAGGGAGAGTCTCTTCAATTCATTAGTGAAATTGTACCAAATCCAACAAACTGCTGATAGCTAAGACTTGTTAGAATTAGACTGAACCCAATGGGAGCAAAACATGTGTTGTCTACACTGGCATCAGAATGCAGTTCAGTTCAAACACAGCCTGCTAAAGCAGCACAGCAATGAGACAAAAAGAGACTGGAACTGAGCAGTCAGGTAGAGAACACCAGCTTTTATTGAGATTTCAAAGCAAGTTTCACAGAATCCTTCAGATCCAGAAATGACGTCTGGTCCACTGTCCTGCCTCACATGTCGCTCGTCACTGAAAGGGTTTGCGTGACTGCTGCTACTGTGCTCAGCCTACCTCCTACAGAGTGTGTCATTGATCACTGAGGGCTACATTGGCAGGCCATGGAGGTCTCCAGGGTGTGAATGAAGTTCTGGAAGACGGCCAGAGAGATGGGAGGGATGCACGACTCTCCTCTCAGCATGGACAGAAGGGACGAGCTGCACTTATCCACAGGGGAGGATGTGGGTGGAGGCGTGGCGCGGCACAGCACTCCACAACTGAGCAGCCGAGATGGAAGCACTTTAAATTCAGGAACCTTTTAATGACTTTACTGCAAACAATTTCCGACTTAACATAAGTGGAACTGAGAGGTAAGAAACTGCTCCAGTGTTTACGATCTACAAAAACACTCTAAACTTTCTTTTCTTAACTTTTCCAGCCCCAGCTAAGTCTTTGTTCCAATTAAGGGATGTGACAACAAAAATCCCAAAAAAGAAACATCTGCTGGCATGCTTGGAATTGCAGCCATTTTATTACATTAAAGTGGCATTAGTGTTTTCACATGATTAGTGACTCCTGTTTCAAATGCCATTTCAGCACTTCCTTAGCTCGGGGGATGAGCTGAATTAAACACATAGCTACCGCTCACCAGCTGAGTCTTGCTGCCTAATAGGACTCCCCTGTTTTCCAGCAAGGAGAAAATTAACAAGAATGTTCATACTTTTCTTCAGATGATGCATGGAAAGCAGATACATTAAAAAACTGAGCGTCCATTAACCCTGAGGGCCTGCTACTTCAAAGCAAATGGGAAAATACATGAGGAACTAAAAGAAGTTAAGACTTTTAGCCTTGTCAGTTTAACTGAACACACAGAAGGCACATACTGAATCCCTAAGCACACACAATAGACACAAAGTTCTGAGCACACTGAGAGTATAGCTGAAGAAATTATCTCCCAGTATACCTCTATTAACAAACAGTGCCATCTGTACATAACTTCTGTTGTTTTTTTAATCTTATTTTCCATTCAGCAAAATAGAATAGGAAAAAATCAACTTGAGGTTGAAATTCAGCTTGAAATTGAGAACAATATAGAAACCACAGGCCTTCTGATACTGATACTCTGATACAGGAGGACACAGGAGTAAAATAAAAAAGACTCTTTAAACATAATCTATGTTAAAAAAACAATACTTAACCAGTGGTTTACATTTACCTATAAAATACAAGCCAATTCATCAAATGAAGCTGTAATAATTGGTTATGTACTAGTAAAGGGGACGAGACCACCAATATCAGGCCAGTGTCATGACCAAGACCATCAAGGATTGAGTCTGACTCAAGACCAAGCCTTTGGGATCTGGGGACAGTCAAGACAGGGTCTTTGCAGGAAGCAAGTCTGCAGTGAGACTGAGTCGAGACTTTAAAAAAAGTTAGCTTTTGTCTACATTGCCAACATTGTATACCAAAACACCAAAGCACCAGCCAATAAACTGTAAATTAAAGGGGACATATTATGAAAAATTCACTTTATAAGGTTTTGTATGCATATAGTTGTGTCTCTGGAGTGCCTCCCAACCCACAAACTTTGAAACATGACAACCCGGATTGAGCAGTGGCAAGAGCTGTTTTAGAAAGGGTGAAAAGAGAGCTGTATTACTTGCTTAATGTGGTATTTTGACCAGATATCACAGACATTTTATTAAGACCACAGGGAACTGTATTAAATTGTGGAAAAACAGATATAATAGGTCTCCTTTAACTGATTACTTTTATTGATTTTTATTCATAACTATAATTATTTTGAGTAAGAAAATGGAAAATTTTTCATTGTCATTGTTGTAGAAAGAAGGCTGAGATCGATTCAAGATCGAGTAGATTTGCTTTCAATTCTAAGATGTGTCTGAGTAAGTGAAAAGGTGGTCTAGAGACCAAGACTGGACTCAAATACTACAACACTGTCTTATACCATTACTTATCTGTCAGTGCAAATGAAATCACAGATGATAAATGGCACAGATGTGCATTAAGTGGTATTCATTTAGTCTGACAATATACAAAAACTAAAGAAGTAAATAGCATGATTTTCATTGTGTTGCTAATCAATCAATTTGAATAATTACAGTACCATGCAAAGTTGTATACTTTAATAAATATAAACGTAAATCAGCACTCTTGTGTTGAAACGAATTTTTGGGTGCTGATTGTCATACTTTCCATTTCATGTGGCAATAAGTATTTGAAGATTTATCTTCTCAGTTGTTTCTTAAATTACATTGACGGTTATACTGAGGAGACTCCTGCTCCTCTCTGGCTCATTTCCTCAGTATATCCAAGAAGGCAAACCCAAGATGACAGGAGCTCACAGGCACACCAGCATGTATACAACATCTGAGTGCATGAGTGTGTGAGGATAAGCTTAGCAGGTTGGAAATTCGCCATGGAAACACATCTCTGAATAAACAGAAGAAAGCTTGGGCATATGACAAGAGAAGAAAAAGCAGGTTTGAGTTGTGAATCGCTAAACTCCATAATACTTGGCTCTGTGGCATGCATCTTCCAGGAATATTCTCTCCTTCCTGCCTGGAAAATGTTTCCTGGATTAACATTGCTTTTAAGAGCTTATGTTCTTACACTCAGCACTGAGGATTTCACCAAACACGAACAGAGGCCAGGGGCAAATATCTCTATTTCATTAAAGCAAAATCACTTAGAATTGCACTTCAACACTGTTCAGGAAAGCACTTATGCTCCATTTCACACGTGAATTTATATAATTAGGAAACAATCAATTTAATAAGTTTGAATAGCAAGAAGTGAGTTCTAGCATACATATACAGTATAACAGCCTAGTATAAAAGTGTTCAAAGGGTTATCATCTGAAATATCCCAGTGACGGCACAGCAATCTGTGACCGTGCAAAAAATGGCCTTCCTCTACTATGACAAGAGCAACAGGAGTCACTTTAAGGTTCAGCTGGCCTATGAGCAGCCTATGAGCAAGCTGTCTCAGAAAAAGCATGGATATGCTTCAGACTGTTGTGCTGAAAGTCTGCATGAGAAACGGGAAGCTCAGTTGGTGGAAGGAAATTGGCTACAAGTAAATTGGGAAAAAAATAGATTTAAAAAATCGTAGCATAGTAGAAGTAATTAGATTGTGGGTCCACTGCCAATTCCTTGACATACAAAAGGTCAAAAGAACCTCTTTAAAGTAATAACAGCAAAAAATAGCCAATATTTTATGGACGGATACTTACTTTAGTGATTCTATAAGGGAAATTGATAGACTTTTGCTAAATCATGTTTTGACGTTTGAATCTTGGTATTTAAAAAAACCCAAGAAATAATCATTCTGCCTGCAACCGAGGTGCTACATGAAGGTATAACCTAAGAGAAAGAGGCATGCTGTAGCTGTGCCTGCACTAGATCAGGATATAAGAGATCAGGAGGGGGCTGAAGATGAATTACTGCAGGAGCTGGAGAGAAACAGCAGCACGCTGATGAACTAAAGATCACTTTCTATGATAAAGAGCTCCACATACGCCTCAGTCCCGAAGAGAGACTCTGATTCTCAAGCATCCGTTACTGTTGGTCAACACGGTTCCTGTGATAACCAGGGACCTCAATCTGGAAGAGTACAGAGACTGATAATCTAATAAGCTCTGAGGCATGTCATATACACACACACACACACACACACACACACACACACACACACACACACACACACACACACACACACACACACAC
>JAOVVH010000061.1:8866718-8884464 GCA_028566435.1 Scorpiodoras heckelii | reverse complement strand
ACCAGTACAACACACACTAACACACCATCACCAAGTCAGTGTTACTGCAGTGCTGAGAATGATCCACCACCCAAATATGCCTGATCTGTACTGGTCCAGTGGGGGTTCTGTGCATCTGTATGGTAAGTTGAACTGAGAAAATGGACAATGAGTAAAAGAGAAAAGGAGGTGGTCATAAGGTTATGCCTGATCAATATATAAGGAAATACATAACTATGAAATTAACCACAAGCACCTCAAACAATTCTGATCAGCACAAATAGCTGTGCTCAGGCTTCTGTAATCATCATGACAGGCCTGGTGCTTAATTACCTGAGTGCCCTTGGGGTCAGGAATCTTTTCAGATAAGTATAGTTGTTGTTCCTTTCACATGTTAATCAATCAGGAGCCCTGCAGGTTCCCTAATGCTCCACAGAACAAAAAGTGAAGCTCTGCATGGAGCTAATTTAATGCTGAGATCTGGCACTGGCAGCTACTTTAACCCGCCTTCACCTGGAGCGCCTTCACCTCCGTCTGGAGCATGAAGCTAATGCTGACAGCACAGGTCACGCAGGTTACCATGTCAACCTTATGACAGTTACTTATTACAGCATGGTCTGGACAAACTGCCGCCGCAACTCCAGCAGGCTGTTGGAGTAGTCGCTAATATCTAGAACGTTTGTCCAGACTGACTGCAAGTACAAGTGCATGATTTTGGTACTTGCTGATACAAACATTGATACCAGAATGAGTAACCATCTTACAAGTGTCATGTCAGTTCACAATGGAAACGTCCAAGCTGTTTGTATACAAGCTTCTTGTTGAAGAAAGAGCAATAGAGTACTTTAATTTTAATCTTTTCCAGCATTCGATCACTTAAAGTATGTGAATATTTCATTTCCTGTGATTTGGTTGTTTTGTGATGGATAGTAACTGTTCATTGTTTATAGCTTTATTTTCATATATACTCAAAAGATATCTGACCACAAAAATTAAAACACAGATGCATTTCAATTACATGTAAATTCTCCATCAAATTTAAACAAGTAAATATAATCTAAAAAAAGAAAAAATATCCATGTAATTTAAACGAATAAAACTAATCTAATCTAAAACAAAAATCTAATCAACAAAATTACATGTAACTTTCCCCTCCAATTTAAACAAATAAATCTAGTCTAAATTATCTCATCTAAAAAATTACATGTAAATTTTCCACCCAATTTAAACAAATAAGTCTAATCTAATCTAAAAAATTCTAAACTAAAAAATTACAGGAAAATTTTCCATCAAATTTAAACAAATAAGGTGTGCTTTATTTTCGTATATACCGGTACTCAAAAAATCTCTGACCCCAAAAGTTAGAACACAGATGCATTTCAATTACATGTAAATTTGCCATCCAATTTAAACAAAAAAACTAATCTAATGTAAAAAAAACCTCTAAGCTAAAACAATTATATGGAAATATATAAATTTTCCATCTAAGTTTAACAAATAAAGCTAATGTAAAAAATTACATGTAAATTTTCCACCCAATTTAAACAAACAAGTCTAATCTAATCTAAAAAAAATCAAATCTAAAAAATTACAGGGAAATTTTCCATCAAATTTAAACAAATAAGGTGTGCTTTATTTAAAAAATCTAATCTAAAAATAATGTAAATTTTCCATCCAATTTATATAATAAATCTAATATAAAAAATCAAATCTAAAAAAATTACATGTTAATTTTCCATCCAATTTAATTAAATAAATCTAATCTAAAAGAAATCTAATCTAAAAAATTACATGTTAATTTTCCATCCAATTTATATAAATAATTCTAATCTTAAAAAATCAAATGTAAAAAATTACATGTAAGATTTCCATCCAATTTAAACAGATAAATCTAATCTAATCTAAAAAAAAAGTTATAGTTCCATCTAATTTCAACAAATTAATCTAATCTCATCTAAAATAATCTAATCTAAAAAATTACATGTAAATTTTCTATCCAATTTAAACAAATAAATAAAATGTAAAAAACAGTATTAAAATATACATTTATGTTTAATTTTTTATATGTATGTAATGTAATTGTTTTGGTTAAAGTTTATGGGTGGCAAAAATCATTTTTTGCATGACTCGGAAAGTAGCTCCAGCTGTAACATGAACAATAGTTTAATATTAATGTGGCTGAGAGAAAAAACTAACCAAACTAAAAAAAACCTCACAAATCAAGTATTTTAATTAGCAACATGTCTTTTTCTCTAAGAAATGGAACATAAAAAGTGAAACAAAGAAAAATGTAGGATTGCTTTGTTTGTAACATGCAAATATTTGCCTGAATCACTTTATTCCATTGCCAATAAAAACTTGTTTAAAGCTGTTTATCAAAGCTGTAACCTAAATGGGAGCAGGAACAAGCTTGTCTCTCGGACAATCCACACAACCTCCACATTCCACTTATTCTGACTATAAACTATTAGAGTGTGAGATGCAATTCATTAATAAATTAAACATTGTAACTAGTGACAAATCACTGTGATATAAGCAAAATTACACACTCCTGAGGGTAATATTATATAAAACAAATGCAGAAATTGCCAAATCACAAAACCTGGCATGTATTTTTGTCATATGATTCCACCATCTGATGTGTGTATTATTCCTTATATACTTAATTTAAAAAAGCCAAGCCAAGCAAACTCTCATGTTTAGCAAAACTGTCAGTATTAGAAGGACACAAAACAGGACATACACCCAAAAAAAAGGACCTTTTTCCATTCTCAAGTCCTTATTGCGAAGTCTACATTGTCCATAGCAATCTGCGAGATGTAATTAGAAATCCATTCAATTAAAAACTTACCTCGTGCTGTCTTTTTCTTACCTAGCTGGCTTTTCCTGCTAGCAATACACTCTTCATTCTGAGTTTTATGTTTCAGACATTTTACAATTTTACTTGCCCTGTAGGAAGATTCTATTGTAGCTCCTCTTGGTATATTTTCAGAATGATCTGCAGTCTGCTTTGCTTTGATTGCCATCATTAATCATGGATTATGTCCAGATCGCTGTCAAGGACAGCGTACACTAGACTTTCATCACCTGCTATCAGGTGTAGGTGTTGGAGCATTTTTTTAACTAGTATGAGTAAGTGAACACAGTACCAGGTCAATCCTGGTACCAGTATGCTGTAGATACATATATGTCATTGCTTCCTACTAATATTGCTCCAGGTTTGAAAGTATAAGCTTCCTCTGCACACTCTGAATGAAAACAGTGACAGAGTACGGAGAGAGCCCAGGGGTCTGTGCTTGGCACATGAACTACACAGTGTCACCTCGTACCCTGCTTCCTGTGGTGAGCCACAAAACCACACTGCATACTGGCAGGATGTGCTCTGTCGCTGCTTCTGGTGTTAAAAAAAAATATGATCCAACATGGGCTCAGAAACAAGCGAGAGGTGACTGGGGCTTTGAGGCTGGATCTGACTGAACAGGGAACAGATTCTACATGACACACTCTCCGAGTGCTGTTCTTTCCCCTCCCTCTCTATTTTCTCTCTCCTTTCTCACTCCTTTCACCTTGATTGCTTTGCCCCATTCTTTGCCTATTTCCTCAGCTCTCCCAGCTAAAAAAAAAAAAGCTTAGAGCAGCATGAATTCCCTGTTTGTACAGGCTGCCTTATGGTCTGGTGATAGGTGATGGGTCAATCAGCATGTCCATGCTTGTTAACAGATCTCTACAATAAAACATGATTTAACACCAATCTCCATCTTGATACCAATAAGATTTCTGCACATATGCAAATTCTCCCAGTCCATTAACCGAGTCAGTTCTCTACATCTGACCTCAGAAATGTCAGTCAACATAATACGAACAAAACAGTTTACACAATACACTCTTTTGCCATACAGAGTGTGCCATCCTGCTTTCTATTCACATCAAATTCATTTGGAGTCAATAACGAAAACAGCTGATTCCCTAGATTCCAGGGACTGAAAACTACAAGTAATGAAACATCCCTAATATGCAGCCATGATGGGAAAAACAAACACTTTTACGTAGATTTTGTGTTCAATCGTGCAATTTAATTTTATGTTCCGAGTCTATTTAGGTGTCTGTGCAAACAC
The DNA here is from genome assembly GCA_028566435.1 of Scorpiodoras heckelii. Lineage (NCBI taxonomy): Eukaryota > Metazoa > Chordata > Actinopteri > Siluriformes > Doradidae > Scorpiodoras > Scorpiodoras heckelii. The sequence goes on along the minus strand of JAOVVH010000061.1, from coordinate 8,880,370 downwards.
AGGATGATGTATCCAGTCCTCAGATGCTCAAATCTCCATCGGCGAACAATTTATAACTTCAACAGTGTACCCTTGATGTTAAAACGTTAATCAATGGACTGGTTACAACTGCAGTTTTTTACTCTATAGCACACAGTTATAGACGGGATTTTTTATTATTGCACTATCTGGTGTCACTCAAATGAGCATGGGTTCCCTTTTGAATCTGGTTCCTCTCAAGGGAGTTTTTCCTTGCCATCGTCGCAGCTGGCTTGCTTATTAGGGATAACAGTTAGGGATAAAACCTATAAGTTATGTCTGGATTTTATGTCTCTGTAAAGCTGTTTTGGGACAATGTCCATTGTTAAAGGCACTTTAGAAATAAAATAAAATTGAATTGAATTCCTGCGTATACGCTGCAGACAATAATAAAAACTGGGTTCGCATCAGTCCATGTTGCCTCCAGTCTTGCGTTGCTAGACAGATATACTTCAGGAAAGTAAGGTAGATTTTTGCGTGGAGAGGAAAAAGTGAGCTAGTTTATATTATTAGATATGAAGCAGAACTGATGTTAAAACCTCAGTATAGATGGAAATAGCATTGCTATTGATTCCAAAATTATCCAAAATACCTGTAATGCTCATTTCAGGTGATCATTATCATGCAACCCTAATGGCTGACTAAACAAACTTAAATTTGCAAAACTAGTCGTACTGAATATTTCCTTATTTTATGAGTTATGATGTACATTGATCTAGGCTATTTTTTCTAGCATCCTTTTGCTTCCAAATATGAGACTCCAATACAACGCTCCTGCAACTGGGTTATGTGTAGCTCCAAATAGACACTGGCAACAATATGGAGGACTCAAATTTAATTTTCCTGTCTATTCCTCAACCCTTTACAAATCCAGCCGGCATGGTCACAACTGACTGCTGTCCAGATCAAGCTGATATTACATATACTGTTAAACAGAGAATAAAACATCCTCGTTATAATAACATCTTCCATGATGTTTATTCGTCACATCATTTCTTTTCCTAAGAAAAATTCTTCAGTGGACACTTTAAAGGGCAGAGATAAAAATCTTACTACATAATCACAGTTAGAAAGGTCTTCAGAAAGGAAGCAGAATATTTATATAAGGAGAAAGATGTCATGTTATTATAAGCCTTTTTCTCAGCCTTCGCCTTCTGTTTCATACCTTCGCCATGTGAATAGCAGTTCTTTTTTTGTCACATGAAAAGGGCAAACGTTTGAGAGAACTCTTCTGTTTCATGAAACAAACTACCCAGGCATGCTCCATTTTCCAAAACTGGAAGGTTTCATTTGTTGAAGACACAAAGCTATTTCGAATCAAAAGATCTTATCTGAGGAGGAGCCAAACAGTGTTAAGACTGTTACTCTCCAGAGGTTTGAGGCATAGAGCTGTTCCTCTCCCCATTCACACAAACACCAACCAATTTCACTCAGCCTCTGTGAAACATCTATAATCACTCGAACTAATAAAAAAAAAAGAATACGTCTCAGAAGTAAACACTTTAATTGATGGCCCAAGAAATGGGTTTAAGCAGCTCTACTGTAACACTTTTATGAGCTCTAACCTACGCCGCATGACCGAATCAGACAGCTCTCCTGGTGAGCTCCTCATTTCATTATGCTCATGCCCCTAAAAGCAGCTCATTGGAATGGGTAGCAACGTTTCTCCAATGACCTCCCCACGGCCCACTAGTGAATTTATAAAAGCACACAGAGCTCTTAATGGGTCTCAACAGCATTTGCCAGGCATTGACACAAGCGGCCGAGTCCAATGTGGGTCAATAATAGACATGCAGGCACAATAAACAAAATGTTCCTATTAACAAGGCCACAAACTGTTAACCAAGGCAGGGGGTCAAACTGAGGTTCTTAATGGCAATGGAATAAAGTAATTCAGGCAAATATTTACATATTACAAACAAAGCAATCCTACATTTTCCTTTGATTCATTTTTATGTTGGTAGAAAACGCTGTCTAAAGCCATGTTTACAGTGAATGCTATTTGGGACTACTTTGCTGTTATGATTGCACCTCACCAAACAATTGTTCTGGACATGTCCAAAGCTATACACTTTTTGGTAGTCTTTCTTTGAGACCTTCTCTAAAAAAATTATTAGAGTGATGTAACCATCTGCATTCATTTCAGTGTTTGGTGTGGCTCCAGCAGACACCCCTTTTGGTAAATGGGAAATTGATGTTTGCTTTTTGTTCTCTACTGGCCACGAGACTGATTCTGTTTACATGGAATGACTCTAATCCACTAACATACAATTAAAGGATCAGAAAAGTCCTGCACCACCTTGCATTGGAAAAGATTAGATATACTGTAAGGTGGTCCATTAGGAAGTTTTATAATATCTGGCAACCATTCTTGGCATTTGTCGAGGATATGGAAGCATGCCGAATGACAATGTAACTGCCTTCTATTTTTTTTTCTTTTTCTTTTCTCATTATTATTATTATTGTTGCTATTTTTGCTGTTATTACTGTTATTATTATTAATATTGTTATTTTTATCTCAGCCTGACAATGTAGGTGTAATGTTCTTAAACCTATGTCTGGTATCTCGGGGTGGGGGTATGGGAGAGGTTTGTTTTTGTGTGATGTAATTTGAAAAATGCAATAAAAAGACCCTGAACAAAAAAAAATGATAATTTTTGTTCGTGAGTTAAGATTAGTGGTCAGCCAGTTGTAAAGTTTTAGCAGTTTCAGAAAATTTTACTTAAAATCTCAGTGTTTGACCGCTGCTGTGAGACTCGTCTAAAATCTACGTGAGAAGGCAGGGTAGCGTCAAGGGCAAAATGTAAACAAAAGACACAGGGCTATAAAAAAAAAACAAACGAGTGGTTTGTTAAATCAGCAGACAGAATGTCTCTATAATGTCTCATGACAGTTACAGAATAGAGGATGAATTACAGTTTCTAGGCGTGTAGAAAATTAGCATGCAAACACTCTGTTCTTAGAGTTTAGTTACTATTATGATGGTGTAAAACTATGTTTATGCTTTTAGTTGAAGAGCTACAAACCTATCTTGCGTCGCTGTGCACCCAATATAGCAGAACACTGTAAAAACCTTCATCGACAAGAATAAGACATGTAATCGTGCAGATTCTTGTAGAATTCCTACTGGGATCATCTCGTACAGTGTGACCAGTAATAACCATCACAGACTGTTACTTTGTAACATGCCATTCCAAAATCTCCCAAAGATTTTCAATTAAGTTGAGATCTGGGGACTGGTGAAGGTCTTATCATATGATTTATCATCATGTTCATCAAACCATTCAGTGGGCCTCTGTGGTTAGAGACAGGGTCATCCTGGAAGATACAACTCCCATCAGGATAGCACTGTTTCATCACAGAATAAAGTCAGAAATCACTGATACTTCCTACTAAAGGGACAAGTGGACCCAAACTAAAAAAATGCCCTCACAGCATTAAAGTAAACTCTTAAGTAGCCAGGGTTTATATTGCCTGGAAGACAAACACCAGCTGAGTGCAACTCAGAAACTCATATCATTTTAACATAGCTTGCTTTATAGCCCAAAGCCTGCTTTTCCTTCATGTTCCTCGCCTGTGCAACGCAAAGATGCCATGTCTACAGTCATATCTTGGATATTTTTCTAGGCTCATAATGACCTGGACATTCGACCACCATGTTCAACATCCAAAATAAAGTCTGGGTCATGCCTTGCTGACAAGCTCTATATTAGCCGTGGCAGCTACGCTCAAAATGGCAGCATCCGGAGTGGGATTGGACAGTGATGCACAACCCACAACACAGAATGTACTCCAGATGTATGCTGCACAAGCACACGCTGCAGATAAAGGGATGATGTTCTAGTGAGAAATTACATTACTGCAGCACATGTGCCAAGCACGTGCAATACTTCATCTGTTTCAGCATGTGCAATAAGTGAAATAGCTGATCCATCTGTGGGGGAACAGCAACAAAACTCACTCCTCGCACTGGGACACCTAGGCTAAATATGAGGTGGTTTGCTGCCTATGTAATTTGTTGGCAATGCAAAAAAGTGGAAACTGTCCTGGCAAAATCTGGGGTCACTTTGGACAGCATGAGTGCCAGACTCACAAAGCCAGCATTGCCCACGGCCCATTCAGTGTTTTTAAGTCACTGCAACACGTTCCCATGTTCCAGATGCTACACATGTGCATGACAGAGTCATGCCCTTGAGCCACTTAAACAAGCCTGAATACCCCATATCCAATCTGTGGGACAGGCCATAAACAGTGCACACTATCCTCATGAAGTGAAATGGCTAGTGGCAGGACAATTTATTGCCAAAATAGTGGGGAAATAGTGGGAAACCTGCATGCTCCGGCAATAAGCTCACCTTGCAAGCATTGGTGCCCAGATGACCCTGAAGTGACCTTATGACTGAACCCAGGTTTTCTGCCCAAGGTCATATAACCCAGTTTTGTAAATCAATCGCCTGACTTTGCAGCGTTCCATGAAGGTGAACTGCAAAGCGTTCCTTGTCGTGCCCACTATGCACCCTGTGGTACTATTTAGACCAGACGGCAGCCATCCAGCCCTCAGACCATCTGTTCATCTGTCACAGAAGAAAGAAATTGTGGCTCCCTTGTCTAAGCAGAGAGTTTTCCAGGGTTCAGAGAACCACAGACTAGCATTATGCTATGCATGCCATGGAGTTTGTAGTGTAACAAGTAACATTTCTCTGACGGATCATTTTAACAGTGTACATTTCTAATGTCAGTAGCTTGCCCAATACTGCCTGTGGTCCTGTGTTGTGCCACAAAATCATGAGGTTCACTGGCAAACTGTGTGGTAGAAAGAACTGATGATGAGATTGATGATGACTCCAAAAGACGTTAACTCATTCCGTCCTCATTTTGACTCCATACCAAGATGGATAAACTATTCACTGGAAGACTATCTGGTTCTTTAATTCTACACATTCAGACATGAAGCAATCTCACAGATGAACCAGTCAATTTAAGTCTTATGGCTACATCACAAGACCAAAGTGTGACATTTTTGGCATTTTATTCAAAATCTCAAACATGGACTCTCAGTCTTTAAAAATATCCTGAAATCCTGAAAGTCAGGTTCCCGAGACCTCGGGACACAAGTGGGCACACTGAATGGGACGCTAAGGCACCATGCTCACACACTCATTTACACCCAGGGGCAATTTAGAGTCACCAATTCACCTACTAGCGTGTCTTTGGGAGGAAACCAGGTAGCTCACTGGAAACCCAATGTGAACATGAGACGTGAGGAAATGCTAAACTTTTAACAAGTTGTAACCTGGGGCATGCTCCGTCTCAAAACTTGATGCACTGCTTTGCTACAGTTTCCTTCTTGAACGACATGTTTACTCGAGATGGTCTGGAACAGTGTGCAATGGGCTTTGAGGTAGGTTATCTCTCATTTGGTGGCTGTGTCAGAAGTGTCACCCAACCAGCAGTGACGTGTTCATAAACCAGCCATATAAAAAGGCAGTGCACACAACAGGTTCCAATAAAGTCCTCTATAAATGTGTCTGCTGCAGCTTGGTGTATGCAACAATTCAAGATGTTAGAAGATGTTTGTATCTTTTGCTACTGTATGTACCATTCTGGAGTGACACTTTCATAAACTTTTCTACTCCACTCTTCTAAATACACATGTCGATTTCCATTTATATAAGTGTTTTGCTATATTTTGGTGGGGTTGAACGCAGCGCTGAGTTCAGGATTGAACAGGGGACCCTACTGATCTCACAATAACTACATCATATAATCATATCAGCCATCCCAACTATATGTTTTACAATCTGTATTTTTTTAATTAACTGACCAAATGGGGGTACTGGGGGACTAACAAAGTACGTAGAGAAACAGATGGACTACAGTCTGTAATTGTAGAACTACAGCTATCTGGTAAGAGGAACTGAGAAAATGGACAAAAGAAAGGTTATGCCTGATCGGTGTATACATCACTTCAAAGTTAAGAAATTCCCTTCTTCACGTATCCTGAGCACAGGGTCAGCCACGATACAATGGTGAACAGAGAGGGTTAATGGCCTCGCTCAACGGCCCAACAGTGACAGCTTGGTGGTCCTGGGGCGTGAACCCCTGACCTTCTCGTCAGTAACCTAGAGCCTGTATTTTTGTAAATAATAAACACAAAATGACGTATATGTTGTTTTACTCTCAATGGTAAGACTTTCCAAACACCTTGTTTATAGATTTGAGTACGTTTGTGAATACAGCCTAATTTATTTTTCCAGCTTCCTTAACACTTTGTAAAATTGTTTTTAAAAATGGTTGAGACATCCTGTTCTGTGTTTTTTCCTTCAAAACTGCCAGCCGGCAAAAAAAAAAAAAAAAGGTCTACCAACTGGTAGCTGGTCCAACAAAGCTGGATTTTTCTGCAGAGTGGTTCGCCTGAGAAGTAACTTTATTCCTGCACTGGTTTGATGCTGAGATGGTGAGATGGTGAGATGGGATCAGGATGATCAAATGACAGAAGCAGCATTAAGGTCATGCTGCACATGACTAACCTTTGGGACGACCTGGCAAAGCAATGTTTAGGATCGATCAATATCAACAAGTATGCGATTTCATCCCATGACAAACTGTGCAAGGTGTGTGTTCACGCTGCGTGACGGTGTGATGCTGAACACATCTGGACTGTTCTAAAGGGTCTGAGGTCCTTCCACGTGAAGCAGCTCGGGGTTCGTGCTGCTGGCTGACAGATGCTGAGCGTGACAGTGCATTTGTGAGGCGCAGTGTTAGCTGACTGGCTGCAAGAATAACAGATAAATAATAATAATAATAATAATAATAAATAATAATAATAAATTATATATAATGAGGCATGATTGGGAAGGGGGGGTATCCCCTTTGTTTGCTTGCAGCACATTCTACTGCTACAATGCACATCATGAAGCACATCATCCTTAAAGCATCCTTAACGCAAACGAGCCATTGCAACTCAGCGCACATGTGTTACAAGAACATCCTCCAGCGAGCACATCTGGAATCCTACATTTAACTTTCACTCCCAGACCCTGAACACCCGCTGAGACGACACGTTTCTATTCTTTATCGTTTAGCAAGTTTCAAAGTGTGTGCACTCACCTTGTGCCTTCCTTGTGCTTCCAAAGAGCGGTCTGGGGTCCTATCCGAGCAGAAACCTGTAGGCGAAGAAACCTGAACCCGCAACAACATAAAAAAAACATTCCGAAACATCCCGCAGCAGCGCCATCCAGCGCCGCCTCAAACCTCGCCGTGTTCTCGCGATAACGCCGCTCTTCTGGCTGTAAACGAGCGAGCAAGCCGGGTGCACACTAGCTATGTTGCATACTATTTAGGCATTTTATTTAGTGCGGTAGTGTGGACTGGTGTAGAGTGATGTGATGTGGTGCGAGGTTTGAACTATGCAGCTTGGGATGGAGCTCATTGAGACTACGCCACATCATTTGAACCCCTTTCTGCCATCTAGTGGCCTGCGTGTGAACTGCACGTCAGGGCATGACGTCATCCACCTTTTCTCTGACGACTTTTGCCAAGAAACCTTCATTCGTCTTTCTTGGGTTTTTTGTTTTTTTGTTTTTTTTTCAGTGCAAGATAACTAATAGGATTTGCCATGATTTAAGGGAATACTTGTTCAGTCCTAGGGGCAATTCATTATTCCTTGAATCTCAAAGTCACAAGAAAATATAATGTTATAATCATGTCAGTCTTCTTTTAAAGTATTTTTTTTTTATTTTAAATGAAATATTTAAAGCATAGTTCATCCATATTTTTGACTGATGGGTCAAATAAAATCTCCAATCCTTCAATCTTATAAAGCAATAAAAGTAACTATTATAAGCATCTCCTAGAGAGGACCTGCGAGGGCAGTGACTGGCTTTCATCTTTTGTGTGTGTGTGTGTGTGTGTGTGTGTGGGACCAAACTTCTCCATGAATACAGAAATGTCTGAGACGTTTGACCTTGTGGGGACATTTGGCTGGTTCCCATGAGGAAAACCATGGTTACCATGAGCGTTTTTCCCAAAAAAGCTGCAATTACAAAAAAAAAAAAAAAAAAAAAAAAAAACAAGCCCTGCAGGTTTGCTTTTGGTCCCTGGGGTTAATGTTATGATTAGATTTAGGTGTAGCATAGCAATTATTAGATGTATTAATGAATGTATGAATGGATGGTATTGTACTAGGGCCACTAATGATTAAAACAAACAAATAACTTCAAAAATAATCCCGAAACCATGATAGAATTGAATTCCATTTATTTATGCATTGAAAGATCATTCATGGCAATGAATACAAGGTTAATGGCATGTCCACATTTAAGTACATGTTTTTATGATTTTTTTCTTTTTTATGATGATATTATGAGGTGGCTGCATGTAGTTATTAGGAGTACATAGCTGTATTCACCATACAATGTTGAAATGTATTGGCTGTCGCTTTCATAGCTGCCAATGCCCAAAATCTGGCAAATAATTATCTTCAACATTACAATAATGATTTGAGTTGACCTGAGCTAGATACTGTATAATCTCCATGGATCAGCAGACCATGGTTCTCAGAGGTCTTCAGTCTCTCCTTCGAAGGGGATGGGTTCCAGGATCAGGGGAATGTAGCCGGGCTCTTCGCTGCACACCCAGCCAATAGGAGTACGGTTGAAAGATGGTCGAGAGTTGATATGACACTGGAACCCAGGAAGTGGCTCTGGCTCTTCAGAGGCACCTTTGTTCTCAATGACTTCGAAGGTCAGTAGATGAGATGCCTTTTCAAATCCTCCAAAAGGCAGCGCTGTTCTATAAGATCAAGTGGGTTACATTTAACTGGCGATTGTGTTATGTGTGCTCCATCAACTTCCAGGTCTAAAGTCGGAGTACGTACCTATTAAAACTCTTGTATCGGGGCAGGTCCTTGTGCACGTGAGGCCCTGGCATCTGTGGCTTCAGGGTGGCCTTGAGCTCCTCATCGTTTTTCATCGCACGTTCCCATGGTGAGACATATGTTTTGACATACTCACAGCTCTTCTTCTCCTTCTCAGGCTCAGGTTCTACTTCCTCTGTTCATCAGAAATAATAGATGAAAGCAAGTGACACGTTAAATCAGTTATTAACCATATAAGATCTACAGGTTATCATCTCATATGCTGTGTCATAAATTCAGTGGAAGGACATGTAGTTTGCCTTTTGGTGGATCTGGCTTAGGGAGAGTCTCAGGTGGGGTCTTTTTACAATTTACTGGAGGTGCCAGGTTCTGGACGTTATGCTGAAAAATGTCCAGAAACAAAAAAAGTTTAATAATTAGTAGCTCATAATGAGTTTAGTAGGTTTTAATAAGCATAATAATAATTACAAAGATCTACATGAAAGGCAAGGTAACCTTTTTGGCATGAATGATTCAAACACCATGATGTGCTAAACTCTGGATGTCTAGTTAATTTTCACCATTTTAAAGAACATAATGTACAATCAGTCCTTTACTTGTAATTCAGTCCTATGGAATCTCTGTTCTTTTGAGCAGGCTTACCAGGTTCTCTGCACCGACGATGAACTTATCCACTCTCTGCTGCCTCAGTTTGAACATCTTAGAGCCTTTGCCTTTCATCAGAGACAGCTCCTCAAGCATCACTTCCTTAGGTGTCTGAATCTTAGTCCCTAGGTCAAACTCAGTGGCATCTGTTTCATCTTCCTCTGGGAACATTTGGGGGGAAAAAATTATATACAGTACTGTGTAAACGTTTTAGGCAGGTGTGAAAAAATGCTGTAAACTAAGAATGCTTTCAAAAATAGAAATGTTAATAGTTTATTTTCATCAATTAATAAAATGCAGTGAATGAACGGAAGAGAAATCTAATTCAAATCAATATTTGGTGTGACCACCCTTTGCCTTCAAAACAGCATCAATTCTTCTAGGTATACTTGCACACAGTTTTTGAAGGAACTTGGCTGGTAGGTTGTTCCAAACATCTTGGAGAACTAACCACAGCTCTTCTGTGGATGCAGGCTTCCTCAAATCCTTCTGTCTTTTGTAATGTAATGTCATCCCAGACAGACTCGATGATGTTGAGTTGTGGGGGACATACCATCACTTCAAGGACTTCTTGTTCTTCTTGTTGCTGAAGATAGTTCTTAATGACATTGGATGTATGTTTGAGGTCATTGTAATTCTGCAGAATAAATTTGGCCAATCATACGCCTCCCTGATGGTATTGCATGATGGATAAGTATCTGTGTGTATTTCTCAGCATTGAGGACACCATTAATCCTGACCAAACACCATTTGCAGCCCCAAACTTGCAAGGCACCTCCACCATGCTTCACTGTTGCCTGTAGACACTCATTATTGTACTGTTCTCCAGCCCTTTGGTGAACAAACTGCCTTCTGCTACAGCCAAATATTTCAAATTTTGACTCATCAGTCCAGAGCACCTGCTGCCATTTTTCTGCACCCCAGTTCCTATGTTTTCATGCATAGTTGAGTCGTTTGGCCTTGTTTTCATGTCGGAGGTATGGCTTTTGGCTGCAACTGTTCCATGAAGACCACTTCTGGCCAGACTTCTCCAGACAGTAGATGGGTGTACCTGGGTCTCACGGGTTTCTGCCAGTTCTGAGCTGATGGCACTGCTGGACATCTTCTGATTTCAAAGGACAATAAGCTTGATGTGTTTTTCATCTGCTGCATTAAGTTTCCTTGGCCGACCACTGCATCTATGATCATCAACGTTGCCCGTTTCTTTGTGCTTCTTCAAAAAGGCTTGAACAGTACATCATGAAACCCCAGTCTGCTTTGAAATCTTTATCTGGGAGAGCCCTTGCTAACGCAGAATAACTACTTTGTGTCTTGTTGCTGTGCTCAGTCTTGCCATGGTGTATGACCTGTGACATGAAACTGTCTTCCACAACCTCACCTTGTAGCAGAGTTTGGCTGTTGCTCACCCAGTTGTAAGCCTTCTACACAACTGTTTATGTTTCAGTTAATGACTGTGTTTTAACCTGCATGTGAAATTGATGATCATTAGCACCTGTTTGGTATAATTGATTAATCATTCACCTGACTATAATCCTACAAAATCCCTGACTTTGTGCAAGTGTACCTATAAGAATCGATGCTGGTTTGAATGCAAAGGGTAATAACACCAAATATTGATTTGACTTAGATTTTTTAAGACTTGATGCTGGTTTGAATGGGTAGAAACACCAAATATTGATTTGATTTAGATTTTTCTTTTGTTCACTCACTTTGCATTTTGTAAATTGATTTTAAAAAAAAAACAATTATTATTTAAATGTTTGAAAGCATTCTTAGTTTACATTTTTCCACACCTGCCTAAAACTTTTGCACAGTACTATATATATTTCCAGAAAAGTTGGGACATTGTCTAAAAATGTAATAAAAACTAAAGTGTAATTTGTTAAATTGTGTGTTACAAGTACATAAAGGAAACAGAACTGATATAAACTGATAAAAGTACAAAGTACTTTTTCAGTGTATTCTGTAAATCTAAAAACAGTAGAATGTTACACTTGCAACACACTCAAAAAAAGTTGGGACAGAGGCCAAACAAGACTGAAAATCTTCGACAAGTAACACTGTTCTGGAAGGTTTCACACTTAGCAGTTTAACTGGTATCAGGTGAGGTCATCAAGATTGAATATAAAAGGAGCATCCACCAAAGGCTTAGACTTTGCAAGCAAGGATGGGTCGTGGTTCACCACTTTGTGCCAAACTTCATGAGAGAATTGTCAGACAGTTCAAATGCTATGTTTCGCAGCTCATAGTTTCTCAGCAATTTAGTTCTTTCACGATCTAGAGTTCATAATATCATGAAAATATTCAGGGAGTCAGAGGATCTTGGTGCGTAAAGACCAAGGGCAGAAACTGCTACTGAATATCTGACCATCATGCTGACTATCAAGTCCTCAGGTGGTATTGTTCGAGAAAATGTCATGCTACCTTGATGGACATAGCCACATGGGCTCAGGAGTACTTTGGAAAATCATTGTTACTTAACACAGTCCACCACTGCATCAAGAAATGCAACCTGAAACTGTATTATGCAAAGAGGAAGCCATATATTAATTTTGAGCAGAATTAAGAAATTACAGATTTTAGTTTTAACAGCACTTTTAGAAAGTGTCCCGACTTTTCTGGAAATGGGTTTTGTATATGTACACAGATTAGACATAATGTTAAAACCACTGACAGGTAAAATGAATAACATTGATTATCTCATTACAATGGCACCTGCCAGGGTGGGATATATTAGGAAGCAAGTGAACAGTCAGTTCTTTAAGTTGAAGTATGTAGAAGCAGGAAAAATAGGCAACCGTAAGAATCTAAATCATTTTGTCAAGGGCCAAATGGTGATGGCTAGATGACTGGGTAAATGCATGTCCAAAACAGCAGGTCTTGTGGGAAGTTCCCAGTATGCAGTGGTTGGTACCTACCAAAAGTGGTCCAAGGAAAGACAACTGGTGAACCGCCTACAGGTCATGGGCACCCAAGACTCACTGATGTGCATGGGGAGTGAAGGTTAGAGCATCTTGAATTGTCATTTCAGCAATCTGTGTTACTGCAGATGTGTTAAACTTATGACAGAAAGGTGTCAGAACAGACAGTGCATCACAGCTTACTGTGTATGGGGCTGCATAGTCATAGACTGGTCAGAGTGCCCATGCTGACCACAGTACACCATCAAAAGCACCTACAATGGGCACATGAGCATCCGAACTGGACCATGGAGCAATGGAAAAAGGTGGTGTGGTCTGATGAATCACATTTTCATTTAAATTATTTGGACAGATAAGTGGGTGTGTGTGCCGCTTACCTTGGGAAACGATGGTACCAGGATGCACAATGGGAAGAAGGCAACCTGGCAGATGCAATGTGATACACTATGCAATGGACTGCTGGGAAACCTTGGCACCTTCATGTGGATGTTACTTTGACATGTAACACCTACATAAACATTATTCCAGACCAAGTACACCCCTTCATGGCAATGGTATTCCATAATGGCAGTGGCCTCTTTCAGCAGGATGATGTCCCCCGCTACACTGCAAAATTTGTTCAGGAATGGTTTGAGGAACATGACAAAGGTTCAAGATGTTTAACTGGCTTCCAAATTCCCAGATCTCAATCTGATTGATCATCAGTGGGACGTGCTGCACAAACACATCAGATCCATGGAGGCCCCATTTCGCAACTTACAGGACTTAAAGGATTTGATGATAACGTGTTGGTGCCAGATACAACAGCACACCTTCAGAAGTCTTTTGGAGTCCATGTCTTGGCAGATCAGGGATATTTTGGTGGAAAAATTGGAAATACACAATATTAGGTAGGTGGTTTGCTGGTAATGTTATAGTTGATGTTAGGGTTATGGTTAGGACTCTCACTGAGAACAACCTAGCTGCTGAGTCTGCCCAAAGCTCAGACTGCACATGATGTCCAGTAGTGTGTGTAAGACAGTACAGTAATTCACAAAAGCTTTTAGAAACACTTATAGGGAAAGATACAGTACCAGTCAAAAGTTTGGACACCTTTAATTCAGTGGTTTTTCTTTATTTAAAAATGTTCTGCATTGTAGATTAATACTAAAGTCATCCAAACTATGAAGAAATACATATGGAATTATTTA
>JAOVVH010000061.1:8810567-8829506 GCA_028566435.1 Scorpiodoras heckelii | reverse complement strand
ATAGATAGATAGATAGATAGATAGATAGATAGATAGATAGATAGATAGATAGATAGATAGATAGATAGATAATAAAATGTACTTGTAAGATAATCTAATAATATAATATAATATATCTATATACATAGATGGAAATTATATTATATATAATTGGCAATTAATATTTCCGAAGAAATTGGGACACTTTCTAAAAATGTAATAAAAACTGAAATCTGTACTTTGTTAATTCACTTGAAGCTTTATTTAACAGACTAAAGAACAATGAAAAGATTTTTCATTGTTTTCAACAATGAAATTCACTGTATTTATTCAATATAAACAAATTTAGAAACTGATGCCTGAAACAGACTCAAAAAAAGTTGGGACAGAGTTTACCACTGGGACACGTCACCTTTTCTTTTAATTACACTTTTTAATCCTTTGGGAATTGAAGAAACTGATTGTTGCAGTTTTGAAAGTGGAATTTGTCCCCATTCTTGCTGCATACAAGACTTACAAGACTTATTGCATTTTTAGAAAGTGTCCCAACTTTTCTGGTAAATAGGGGTTTGTATAGTATAATGCATGTATGTGTGACGTGTTAGATTAATTTATTTTTGTACAATTTGCAGTACTGCATTGGTGGATTAGGACATGCTGATCAGTGTGGGGACTTCGCTGACCTTCATGGCAAAGAAATAACAGAGGCAGCAGTTCTGATCTTCTATCGCTGAGAGTCTTTGTCGTATTTTATTCCACATTGATTACAAACTAAATAAAAAATGCATTTACACTAATGTTGGCTTGTATTACTTTTAATATCAGAAACAATCTTCTGCAAGGAAAACACCTTATTAAACTAAAAATAAGAGCAAAGTCTATGAAATTGCATTTAAATGCCCCACTAGGTGGCACTTTACATCCATTTATAGGCTACTGCCGCTCATTCAGCATGGGCCTGTTTTTAACTACTTATAATATTGCTCTCAATAGATCACAGGATGAACCACATACCGGTACTCATACAATTTAATGATCATCTATCAGTAAAGTATTTGCAGCTGTAATGTCTGATTTATTATTTGTGCTTGTAGAAATTCACAAGAATCGCATGTGCTTCCCTACACAGGCACCTTTAGTGGGATTTAGTTTCATGATAAACACAAAAGAGACTGATAAGATCTACCTTAGCTGTTTAGTTCATCAACAGAAGAAGACTGATTCTACTTAAAAGTAGATGCAGGCAAAATGGAGACTGCAAAACAGTAGTAGCCCAGCGAAGGACAAGGACGTGAACAAGCCTGTAATCAGACACACAAACACACAAAGACACCAGAGAAAGCAGACACAGGACAGACATGTGTGTGCTGAGTGAGGAGCGAAGGCATGCAAATATGGCTCTTTTCCTATAACCTGAACAGGAACAACGTCTGACAGCTTGACAGGATCAGTGAGTATTAAAGAGATTTTCTTATCCGTTTACAATTCATCACATCAGCAATAAGATATGATTTTACATCACAAGATGACCCACCTGACTGGAAATTTCTGCCACATAAGCAGTTTATAATGCTGCACGTAAATCCTGCAATTCTATAGTAAACTCTTGACCTTCCTGCTGTAAGTATTGCACAACTGGTTTGACTTGTATTACAAGATAATGTATTATAGCAGTATTACTAGTATTGTATTAGTATTATTAGAATTAGTACTTAAAAAATAAGACATCCAGTGTCACTCAGAGGATAATGGTTTCCCTTTTCAGGGTCTAGACTCGAGACTCGTCCATAAAAGACCAGGAGTCCGCATTAAAATAAAGGAAATGTCTGATGAGCTAAATGTCATTTCCTCCATTATAATCATGCATAACTTTATGCACGTGAACAGCCACAGACGACACAATCATAAGACTGAGTCTTGACGTGGACTCTAAAAAAAAAAAAGACTTGGACTTGCAACTCAAAGACTTGAGACTTGATATGGATCTGCAAAAAATATATGACTTGTGATACTATTATACTCTATATGGTATACTATAAAGTCAAACACTTTGTGTAAGCACAGGCTGTTCTTTATTATTGCAGCAGCAGTTCTTAGGAACTGTAGAGTATCCGAGTGTGATTATGCACTGTGCAAGACTTGGGCATAAATTATAAGATTGTAAGAGCTCGTATCATAATGTGTGTGTTGTGGTGTCTTCCAGTTGATAAAAAGAGCAAAGAGGATGGACAGATTACATTGTGAAAAAAAAAATAAAAATACAACCCTCAGCTCAAACTACACTATCAGGTTATCAGGGGCACTGGTTAAGACACTGGACTTCTGATCTGAAGTAGTCATGAGATCAAATCCCAGCACCACCAGACTGCAACTGTTGGGCCCCTGAGCAAGGCCCTTAACCCTTAACTGCTCAGTTGTATAAATGAGATAAATGTAAGTCACTCTGGATAAGGATGTCTGCTAAATGTTGTAAACGTAAATGTAAATCAGGTTGATGTCATTCTTGAATATGTGCCCGAGTTCACGTTGCGCGCCCTCGTACGAGCACACGCATGCGCGTCCCCGCGGCTCCTTAGTGAAGTAGCAGGTTCTCTCCTATCAGTGAAGAGCTGGGCAGATTACAAACCTGTTCGGACCCATGTTTACGAAGAAGATATGAAGTAAAACAGAAAAAGTGGATCCTTTAGAAGAGTTTAAAACCTTTCTTTGTCCTCTGAGCCTTTTCTGTCTTCGCAAAATGTCCAATATTCTTCCACACACTGAACTAAAGTGATTGTGAAAAGAGGACAGTTAAAGAGACGACCAGAGCAGCGGAGCACTTCATCTCTTACTACAGCTACATTCAAGTAAGTGCAGCTTCTCTCGGCATTTTTAACCCTAAGCTTTGTTGAGTAACTTGCAACTTTTTTTTATTCGCTACAATTAAAGTCCAGTGTGACCAAAAAAAAGTTTTTATTCATTTTTTAAACTGAATATAACTATTACTATTAGCTTAACACGTGAATTATATCCGACACACAAGCAACTTTTCCCATGAGATTTTACCCATATTTAAGGACAGGATGAATATTTTCGGTAATGTCTAAACAATCAGTGGCTACGATTTCAGACCAGAAACACTTTTCCCTCGTCTGAACAAAACACAGCCGCTATTTTATTCCACATCAGGAATGCTGCTGTGTTGATTTACGCAGGTGTGTGCTGAGCTTTTCTTTAACCCGCCTCTAACCGATTCTGATTGGTTATCGCCCAGCGATTTCGTGATCTTATTGGTCCAAATAAGAGTCTGTCAAACAAGACGCATCTCGGTTCATATTTTTTAAAAGGTTAAAAGGCATTAATATTTTTTTTCTAAATAGTGTTAGTAGTTGGCTTACATTGTTTGGTATTATTTAAGTTATCTTTTTTCACACAGTTTTTTAGGTTAACACTACAATGTTAAGTGTAATTGACTGTAATTTTAGGCTATAGGTTTTTTAATTAAATAATCAGCATTGCAGGTGTTCATCAAGGAATTTAATGTAACAGTACTTTAATAGTAAAGTCAGAGTCAATGTACAATGAGTCTGTTTGTACATTATTATTGTTATTATTACTCATTTTTTATTTATTTTAAATATTAAAAATTCCTAAATTTTCTTCGGGATGAATAAAGTATCTATCTATCTATCTATCTATCTATCTATTATTATTATTATTATTATTATTATTATTATTATTATTGTTGTTGTTGTTGTTGTTAATGAATTAATAATTTTTTTTTGCTTTTTGTTTTGAATAAACAAAGTGTTAAATCACATTAAATTACAATAAAATCCTGAAATGTTGTTAACAGGCACCTGAGTAAAGAGAGAGAATGTGGTGCAACATCTGGCAAAGGAGTCTGCTTGTTGGTTTTATTTTATTTATTTTTTTTGTCTTGCTTTGTTGTTTTTTTTTTTATTTAGTTATTTTTATTTTTTTGCTTTGCTTTGCTTTGTTTTGAATAAGCAAAGTTGGAAGAGTTAAAGCAAAACAAGTTCAGTTAAATACTGAAATGTTGTTACAGGATGCCTGGGTAAAGAAAATGAAACTCTGTCATGGTGCAAGTCTTTTTTTTTTTAAAACAAAGCTGATCATATTAAAGCAGAACAATTGCTGTTAAATCCTGAAATGTTGTTGTAGGATGCCTGAGTAAAGAGAAAGAAAGTGGTGCAACATCTTCAGTCATAGTACAAGTCTGGCTTTTTGTACCTTTTTTTTGTTTTGCTTTTTGTTTTTGAATAAACAAAGATGGTAGTGTTAAAGCGGAACAACTACATATCCTGAAGCGTGGTTGCAGGAAGCGTTGTTGCTGAATAAAATGAAAGAACGAGGTGCAGCATCTTCTATCAAGGTACAACGAGTCTGGATTTTATTTTTGTACCTTGATTGAAGACCTCCAGAGGGTTTAGTGCATATTCCAGCTGTGTGAACCTGCTTCTTTGGGTTTAGGTTTGAAATTCCACCAAGTGAAAATTTTCAGCCTTAGACATTGAATTGCATATGCTTTTATGTTATTCAGAGGCATTTTTCTCATAATTTTGTATGGATTAACCAAAAATTATAGTGTACCACAAGTTAGAAGATTTGGAATACACTAGGTTATGATGAACTAAGTGGGTAGCAGAGTTTGCAGTAGCTTTTAAATAATCATCCAGATCTTTTTTTAATCAGTTTCTACTGTCACATTTGGAAATTTCCCTGATTCTGTCAAAAGCTGCATTGTTACATTGTTACAAGGGGGAGTTGAATAAAAAAGAAACCTGTTCTCTCTCTCTACGAATGCCCCAAACCTACCCTTGTAAATCAGTATTGTGTAAAATTCATGAATGATTTACCAACTCCAGGTCTAGATATTCTGGTTCTCAGGATGACACTTTCTGTGGTGTTCTCACACGTACAGTCACACATCTGGGCTGGGCACCTCTAAAAAGCATGCACAAACATGTTATAATTTAATATGAATGTTGATTTTGTGTTTAGTTGCAGATCAGCCTCCTTGGGTGTGTTGTGTAATTTCAGTTGTAAAGCTTCTTCAAACGCTCACTTGTACGTTCTCTCTCTTTATTTCTACTCCTGGTTAACGTTTGGTCTTTAATGTGTGTCTGAACACAGGTGATCTCAGCCATGGCTTGCTTCGCTGACAAATCCTTCTGGAACCTTCTAGTTGTGCTGGTTGTTGCAGTTCAATCTGTGCCTGGGTCAACAGGGGCACCACAGGGCTGCGGCGCCAACGTGAGCTCTCTGTACTATAACCTATGTGATCTTGGTGCAGTTTGGGGCATCGTGGTGGAGGCATTTGCCAGCGCCGGAGTTTTGGTATGCCTCATACTGCTGATGGTTCTCCTTGCCAGCCTGCCATTTATGTCAGATAAAAGGCGGCGCAGGTCGGTACCATTGGACGCTGGCTTACTCGTGGGAACTCTGGGCCTCTTTGGGCTGGCGTTTGCCTTCATTGTGGGCAAGGACTTTTCCACATGTTCCTCGCGCCGTTTCCTGTTCGGTGTGTTGTTTGCAGCCTGCTTCTCCTGCCTTCTTATGAAGGCGGTAAATCTGAACGTCCTGGCCAGGTATAACAAGGCACCACGAACCTGGGTGCTGTGCCTAGGAGCCTTGGCGTTTTGGTTGGTTGAAGTGATGATCAACACCGAATGGTTGATTATCACCATGGTCCGCCAGCCTATTTATGTCAACTCTATTCTCCCTGTGCCTTGTCTGATTGCCAACCAAGACTTTGTAATGGCTCTCATTTATGTTATGGTCCTGCTGGTGGCTGTCTTTGTGCTAACTTTACCAATCCTGTGTGGCAAGCACCACCTCTGGCGCAAAGACGGAGTCTTCATCTTGCTCGCTTCAATCTTCTCAGTGGGTATTTGGGTGGCATGGATCGTCATGTACACTTACGGCAATGTCTTGTATGGCAATCCTACGTGGGATGACGCGACGCTGGCTATAGCACTGGTAGCCAATGCCTGGGTGTTCCTACTGCTTTACACAGTGCCAGAGATGTGCCACCTCACTGAAGAACCAGAGGATGTGTCAATCCTCCCCACAGATGTCTATGCAAACCAGGGTGTTGGTTATGAGAACATCCTGAAAGAGCAAAGCTCCCAGAACATATTTATGGAAAATAAGGCCTTCACTATGGATGAACCCAAACCAGGTACACAGTCTTGTTCATTCCTGTTGTTTTGATAGCTGCTCTTATAAACTGTTGTATTGAGTTTTGTGGATCACAGTCCTAGCATTTGTACATTGTGATGTTTTGGCATGATCAAATTAATAATGAGTCATCAATAATCGAATAAATATAATATGAACACGTTTTATTAAATATAAAATCCTAGACATTTTAAAACCTGCTTCTGTCTGTGATGTTAAGCTAATTATTAACTTGGGGGGAAAAATCCACACTGTCACGGCTTATTAACTGAGTAATGCATTCAAACTGCTGAACTCTGTGAAAGATTTATTGCAGCAAGACATTTTCTAGAAAGCTTACAATTGTGATGGGTTAAATTTGCTTTTCCTTTTATATATTAATTAATTATTATGCATTAGTATCATATTTCGGGGAAATATCTTGTGTCTCTTCAATTTAAACTGCATGACAAAGTGATTAAATAGCAGGAAAAGCATGAGGTACAAAAAGCTGGGTTTTGCCAACGCCTGCTGCTTACGCTACTAAATATGATACACTGATGTTTGAACATGTCTGTAAAGGCAGAAGACTGGAGTCTTTAGCACACACTGGTCTGCAAATGTCCTGCCTGTCCTTTTCCATCACACCCTCTTTTTATCTCATTGTTTTTCTTGATAATTCTCTCTTGCTCTTTTTTGTTTATCATCCTTTAGAATACAGTTGTGGTTTATTCAGGACAAATATCAAAAAAGCCATCATAATGGTATCATGCTATCATGCTATTTTTAGTGTTTACTAAGCCATTGTGTTTCTGAGAACAAAACATTTCTGCTTTGAAGACGAAACATCATCGAAAGTCATTTTTTCCATTTGCCCACCCGCAAACACGTAGGAAGGGCGTATGATTGCTCAGTGACGTGAACACCCACCAAACCCTGTGTAATGAGAGTCAATATGGCCAATATGTTTCTCAGAACAATGATTGAGATCGGTGTGTCACATCTCCAGAGAGACTGAGGTGTGGCGACACTTTCATGCCAGTCAGGTATTTCACAGCAGGAGACGACATTTCTCTCCCAGCATTCCTACCATCCCACCCTTCCTAATAGGGATACAACAATATTTTTCTGCTTTCCTATTAACATATAATACACTTTTGGTCCATTTAACTTAACTGCCTTACTAAAGCTTAAAACATTATTGTAAAAAATAGATTTGATTTTGATTAGTTTTTTGATATATGTATTAAAATGATCTTACTATTAACCATCAAACAACCTTATATCCAATTTTCTAGCTGCTGTTTGTTTAGCTTACTCTAGGCAATTTCTGTAGCAGATATCATAAACACATGCTACTAATATTATACTCATAAATTACACTATTCTTTTAATATTTTGCATACCAGCTAAAGCCATTATCATTCACAGACTGGACATTAAAATCTATACATTTATCAGTTATAATTATCTTTATTTAATTTTCACAATAAGTGATGCGCTTTGTCACGTACACCCTTGATATACATGACAGGGCATTCAGCGATAAGGAAGTAATCAATGATGGTGTGGTGTGATGCAGCCTGATACAAAGCAGAGTTCTTCTTACCAGACAGAAACCATGAAACACATTAGTTCTTCTTGTCACTTACTTTATTACAGCATTAAACTCTTATTCCCAAACAATCACAACGCCCTCAGACTTTCCTAAGTCAGTAAACTGTTAGTACAGAAACAATAACGTTAGAAAGAGCTTGAGCTAATAATTAATCCTGTACCTGGAATTGCTGTCAGAGCCGCTTTTATAGAGCATTACTCGCTCCAAAACCCTTACATACATTTGCCTAAGCCTAAGCAAATCTATGTAAACAAATGTGTCATGTTTAGAAATGTTAATCCTGTGTTTTCTCCCCAGGTTTCACACTCTGCCATTTTATTGTGTAGCAGGTCACAAGCCAGTGTCTCCATACAACGGCTACAACGGACAAATGCGCAGCGGTGTGTACCAGCCCACAGAGCTCGCACTTATCAGCAAAGGAGTGACAAATGTGAGTAGCAATAAATAATGTTACTGTTTTGCCTGTGCAAACCTACATGGCAATGTTATTACATGGATGCTGTCTGACACACATGCTATCTCTTTCTTCATGCTTGTGGCTTTATCACCAGATGGACTTTACGTATGATACTTCGATCCCACGAGCCTCTCTCGCCCCTCCATCCAGTCAGAGTAGCAGCATCAGCCCGACCCTTTCCAACATTGGACATAAACCTAATGTATGCAGCTCTCTGATCATATCTTGTCTTTCCAGTTTCCTTGCATTGTTCTCCTTTGTCTCCTGATGTGCTCATGGTCATCACCTCTGGGATCTCCCATACTGATCTACCATGCTGTTACTTCTCTCTTACTTTGTTATTAGACAGGAACTCCTGTTTTCCTACTCCATTGTTCAGTCTATCCTGGCTCTCTCTATTTCTCCCTCAGTCCTCATCGTTCACTTTTGCAATATCATGTTCAGTTCTGGAAACCTCATTTTATTTTTTCCTCTGCATTTTTTTATGGATATTCTGCCCTTCGTATCTCATCCAGCAGTGAGATTTGCACTGTATGTATGTATGTATGTATGTATGTGTGTATGTAAAATGCATTCACTGAAGAAGAGAACATTATTCATAAGTCAGGTTGTAAGCGCAGGACGCTTCTGTTTGATCTGAAGGTGTTGTCATCTGGCATTTTTTTGTCCCAACTAAATCCTCAGTGCCTTAATGACTCAAAGCCTTTCTCTTCTCTGCCAGGTTTAAAGAAAACAATCTAACAATACTTTCTTTACCTGAGAGAAACAGTTATGTCTGAAAATAACTGTAAATGTTTTCCCATCATGGGAGATGGTATTGGCATTTTTCAGGCTTCCAAAATAAATCTTGTTGCTTACATAGATTATAAATGACTATAGTTAGAGGTAGACGTTAGAGTGCTGCATATGAAAGACAGTGAGAGTGTTTTCACGCTTGACCTAAATACTTTTTGGATTCACACCCAATACCCATTCTGGGCAAATGCACACATATTTGCAAAATAACAAGCAAATATTATTTTGTAAACCTGCAATACACACACACACACACACGCACACACACAAACAGAAAAGTTGGGACACTTTCTTTCTAAAATGCAGTAAAAACTAAAACTATAATTTGTTACATTTCTTGAACTTTTATATAACTGATAAAAGAACAAAGAAACCACGTTTAGTGTTTCCACTGACAAACCTAACTGTATTTTGTAAATATAAGAAACAAAAAAGTTGGGACAGAGGCAAATTAAGACTGAAAAGGTTATACAAGTAACACTGGAAGGTTCCACAATTAGTAGTTTAACTAGTAGCAGGTGAAGTCATCAAGATTGAGTATAAAAGGAGCCTCCACCAAAGGCTTAGTCTTTGCAAGCAAGCATGGTTTGTCATTTACCACTTTGTTCCAAACTTCATGAGAGAATACTCAGTCAGTTCAAATACAATGTTTCTCAGTGCAAGATTGTAAATAATTTAGGACTTTCACCATCTACAGTTCATAATATCATGAAAAGATTCTGGGAGGTCCAGGGCGGAAACCGCTGCTGAATGTGTGTGGCCATCGTGCCCATAGGCAGCACTGTTTGAGGAAACATCATGCTACTGTGTACTTGACTGGTCTGCCTGCAGTCCAGGTCTGTCCTATTGAAAATGTATGGCAGATCATGAAGAGGAAAATCAGACAACGGCGACCATGAACTCTTGAGCAGCTTAAGTCTTGTATACAGCAAGAATGGGCAACACTTGCAGAACTTCAACAATTAGTATCTTCAATTCCCATACGATTAAAAAGTATAATTATAAGAAAAAGTGCGGTGACCCAGTGGCAAACATGCCTCTGTCCCAACTGTTTTGACTGTGTTTCAGGTATCAGTTTGTTTATATTCAATAAATAGAATTGCTTGTCATTGAAAACATTAACACCCCCCCCTCCCTAATTTACTTGTGTCCAATTCCCATCCATCAGTATTTCTCCCATGTCACAGACAAGTTGCCAGTCAGGGAGGACGAAGCTATCACATGCTTCCTCCAAAACACGTGACGCAGACCGCCACCTCTTTTCGAACTGCTGCTCATGCAACTTCTGGGAGCGGTGTAACACACACAGAGGAAAGCGCTCCCGCCCACTTTCTGTATGCATGAGCTCACAGACGCCCGTGATTGGACAGTTTCGCTCTGATTGACATGGGAGAGAACGTATGCTGCCCCTCCCACCCTGACAGCACGGTCAATTTTGCTCTCTGAGCTCCCAGCTATGGACAGCTATAGCATCACCCGGATTTGAACTAGCGATCTCCTGATGATAGGGTGAACGCTTTGCCATTGCACCACTCTGGAGCCAGATTTCAGTTTTTATTGCATTTTTAGAAAGCATCCCAACTTTCCTCGAAATGGGGTTTGTATACACACACATACACACACGCACGCACACACAAACTGAGGGGAAAAAAGAACTGTAAGAGATTATGATAATAACTATTCACTCCTGTTCTTCTGTGCAGGGTAATGGT
Source organism: Scorpiodoras heckelii (assembly GCA_028566435.1). Lineage (NCBI taxonomy): Eukaryota > Metazoa > Chordata > Actinopteri > Siluriformes > Doradidae > Scorpiodoras > Scorpiodoras heckelii. Next base: position 8,818,783 of record JAOVVH010000061.1, on the reverse strand, counting down.
GTGCAGTGGAAATAACAGTGGTGAATCTAGCCTTGACTTCCTGCTCTGGATGCCTTACTCTTCTTTTTCTCAGCAAAGTTTCATTATATTTCCACCCTGGCCATGGATCAAAGAAACATACAAGCTTCTTGGAATGACTAGGTATCCATTTGCCCAATAAAGACAATACAATATGAGGGTATTTTGTCCACAGTGACACTGAACAGGAAATTCAACCCAGTAGATGAAACTGTACAGGTGGATATAGGACATGGAGACTGTTCATGTATTACCAAGCGGCTAACTTAGCTACTACAGTACTATGCATTTACAGAATAAATGATGATTGGTACCTGAGTTTAATATTTAATAATGTGAACTACTATTCAGCCTATTATTGGATTCCTACACTCTCAGAAAAAAAAGTAGTTGTACTTTTGTTTGTTTGTTGGGTGGTACAAACATGGATGTAGTGGACCTTTAAAATGATTTTGAGAACATAAATGGAGTGTATGCTTTAAAGCTATAGTACATGGAATTAAACACATATTAAAGTTACAAAATATCTACCCCTAATGTACTACTCCATAGTGACAAGGAAAGGTACAGTTTAATACCTTTTATTCTGAGACTGTATGTCTGGAACTGTTACTCATCTGCTTCAGACAGTAAGATTTAGCTAGTGAGAGCATCAGTATACATGCACTACCTTTAAGTTAAAGGTACATTTCAGAAAAAAAAGTACTAAACTGTTCATTTTATGGTATAAAACCTCATTGCTACCCTTGAAGATAAATCCACTGTAACTTTAATATGTATCTTTTAACTTGTAAAGCTCAATTAAGGTACATAATTGGAACTTAAGGACCACCAGTGTATCTTCTGAGTACATTTACGTTGTACCTTTTTTCTCATAGTAGCTTGCAGTAACATTTCTGTACAGTAGATATCTTATAATTATTGTATTTTTAATAGTGCCTAATTGAAAGGAATCATTGTCGTATTGTAAAATTTTAATGTGAAAAATATGTTGAGTACTGCAACACATTCTTCACAGAAATTTCTCCAGTGATTGTAATAATTCCAGGCAATAAACTGGACTGAATAAGATCCTGAATAAGAGATATATATTCACAAAGTAAAAATATCTCATGGTTCATCAATAGTTTTATGCAGCCTCATTTGTGTGAGTGGTGGAAGGATATGTTTTTCATTTTTGTGGAAACAGTCAAAGCCCTGGCTGTGTGTAAAAGCTTGAACCTGATCCTCAGGACGCATGAAGATAAGATCCCAAAGAGAAATGTATCAAACGGAAAAATTCCTGTCTGTCATAGTCAGTGCCCGCATTATTTACATAGCCACAGTAGATACGTCTCGCGGTCCTGCCTACAAGCTTATGAGTCTGTCAGAGCAAACAGACGGCAGTATGAGGTTTGTTAAGGACGACTAATTACAGGTTTATGGGTTATAGGTTTGAAGCATTTCCAGTTACAAGTTATAAATAGTTTTCTAAGCAAAATGGCATTATTATTACTAGACATGAGATTAGAGTATATTATTAAAGAGAGATCTTAATTTTTGTAATTCTTATAGCAGTTGATGTTTATGCGGTACATTTTAGCGCGTTATCTTATGACTTTCTGGTACCTGTGCGTCTATGTAGGTCTACATTATGCCCTTTTTTCAAACCAGAAAGAACAAGACATTATTTCTATTATTATTATTATTATTATTATTATTATTATTATTATTATTATTATTATTATTATTATTACTACACTGTGCACTAATTATTTACTGATATTAGCCATGGGCAGGTTTCCAACATTATTGAAGCTATACCTATTTTCACACACTTTATTTCTAGTGATTAAACTTTAAACTCAGATAACATTACATGGAAAATAATTGTAAAATCTATTGGCCATTTCTAAAGTAAAATATGTAACACTATGCATTTAAACATTGTATACTTAACACACTTGAGCTCCTGCTGTTATACTGAATTACAGCACGGCCGTGATTTGGTCATATTCATGAGGCCACACCCCGATGGCCTAAAATAATCACAGCCATGCTGATATTCAATATAACATTACCTCGAATGTGATATTGCTTTTGTATAGTAGTTCTACATGCACCAATTATTAGTTAACAGTAATAAGCAACAAAAGATTACAATGCGTTTGTTTATTTAATCATATTTTTTTTTAGCTCTGCCTATATGTATACACATATACTAACACATATACTTCCACTAGAATGTTGCCATGCCAGACAAACATTTCCCTGCACACTAGCTTGCTATCTTGTGTAGGTCTACATGATACTGCAGAAATAAACGAATAATAAATTGCATTAATTATATTTACAATTACTATCTAAGACGTAACGATCGTTCATGTTAACGTCTTTCAATTAGCGGTTAATAGAAAGCACCTGTAAAATGCAGTTTGGCACTGATACAAGTCTCAGTGCTGTCGTACTCTACATCAGCACTCTTACAATGCCTCTTGTCCAATCAAATTACCCATTCAGAACTAACTGTTGTATAAAAGAGATGAACCACGAGGCTCAGGATAAGCATAAGAATGTAAAATGATTTGGGGTTGAAGTGGGATATTTGCATCTAGCTGTATGATCTGAAACCCAACAGAAAACAGAAGAACAGGTGATAGAAATTAAACAATCCATTAAATACAAAACATTAAGTAATATTTTTGTGTTTAGCTCTAAATTGAGGGTGTTATACTAACAAAATGGGATTCAGAAAAAAGGGCAAAGCAGTAAATGCAAAAGCAGATATTATGCTTGTCATTCTACACTGACAGGAGTGTTTTAAACAGACATTATTTTGTGTTCAGGCTCAGTCTGGATGGAGCCTGATATGTACTGACCTCTGCTTTATATTCTAATAACCTTGAGCAGCATGCACCAACCCTCCTCTTACTGTCTGTCTGTCCTGTCTACATATCAAATGGTCAGCACTTGTGGTAAAATGGGAAGCTGAAACTCTTGGTAACATAATAGGCTCCACATATTTGGCCCTTCAATAAACCACAGAACTGAACGGATGGATGAGACTGAAAACTGTGATGATTCCATGATGTGTTTACATAGTCCTATCATTTGATATGCAATATGGAGAAAAGTTCCTTCTTAACAGCCAAAAGCAACGGTACAGCATTTTATTTCCTCTTAACCAAATAAGACGTCAGGACATGTGTCGCTGCGTGGCTCGAAGCCATGACATTCAGTTCTATGTTTGTGCATACAATGACGTGAAACTTTTTTGATAAATAAAGAATCAACCTTGAAATGTGGTAGTATCTAAGTTGTGTTGGCTAATTAATTGATTGGAATCAGAACTGCCTTAAGTCTTTGTGACATAGATTCAACAGACAAGTGCTGGAAACACTCCTCAGAGATTTCGGTCCATATTGACATGATAGCATTACGCAGTTGCTGCAGATTTGTCGGCTGCACATTCATGAAGCGAATCTGGTGACTCTGGAGGGCATTTGAGTACAGTGAACTCATTGTCATGATCAGTAAAAATGCTCAGGTAGGCTCTGGTGTTTAATGATGTTGAATTGATATTAAAGGGCCCAAAGTGTGCCAAGAATATATTCTCCATACCATTACACCACCACCATTGATACAAGGCATGCTTTCATGTTGTTTATGCCAAATTCCGACCCTACCATCCGAATGTTGCGGCAGAAATCGAGACTCGTCAGACCAGGCAACATTTTTCCAGGCTTTTATTATCCAATTTTGATGAGCTCATGTGAACTGTAGCCTCAGTTCCTGGTTCTTGGCTGACAGGAGTGGCACCTGATGTGGTCTTCTGCTATTGTAGCCCATCGGCTTCAAGGCTTGACCTTACCTTGTTACCTTTGTTGTAATGAGCGGTTGTTTGAGTTACTGTTACCCTTCTATCAGCTTGAACCACTCCGGCCATTCTCCTCTGACCTCCGGCATCAACAAGGCCCACAGAACTACCATTCATAGGATGTATTTTTCAGACCATTCTTTGTAAACATTAGTGATGTTTCTGTGTGAAAATCCCAGGAGATAAGCAGTTTCTGAAATATTCCGCCCCGCCCATCCTGCATCACACGTGCCACATTCAAAGTGACTTAAATCACCTTTCTTCCTCATTCTGATGCTCGATTTGAACATCAGCAGACCATCTTGACCATGTCTACATGCCTAAATACACTGAGTTGCTGCCATGTGATTGGCAGATTAGATATTTGCGTAAACCAGCATTTGTACAGGTGTACCTAATGAAGTGGCCAAAGAGTGTATATACTACATGTGATTATAATTAAATATGCCATTTGTAAAATCTTCCAGACGAAATAAGTATAATATTTCATAGGCACCACTAGCAGTACTGTGACACACATTGTCATACACAGTGAATGAGACTAGATTCTTTGTACAGGCTCGGCCCTGAAACTGGCTCCACCTGTGTCAAAAACCACAGAGCTCTACAAAGCAACCCACACGCTATAAAAGTATTCTATCCTTTCATTTGATGTTTCACAGAGCCGACAGAAGAGACACCAGAGGACACCAAATTGAAGTCCATTTAGTATTTTCTAAAATAAAAAAAAATCAGAATCAGACAAAATTCTGAAAAAAAAACAATCTATGTTTTATTTGTATAATGGAGATCATTTAGTACTGTAAGGACTCAAGATTCTGAAGTGCTGCTTCAGCTATACCTGACCACAACAATGACTATCCATCACACACTTTTTCCACTCCTGGCCAGGTTTGCCAACTCCACTGAGAAGCTGAAATGTTTAATGGGATGCATTGCTATTATGTACATAGTCAATAGACTAAGAGCTTCAGTAATATAGTAACAAAAACTTTTCATGTCAGCAAGGATTGGCTCTTTTCTGGAGCTCAGTCTGGCAACCGTTTCAGTGATGGCTTATTTAGACTTTATCTGGGAGGACTGGTAATAGCTTGACAAGGAAAGTATTACATTTACATTACATTTACATTTATGTCATTTGGCAGAAGCCCTTATACATTTGTCTCATGTACACAACTGAGCAGTTAAGGGTTAAGCGCCTTGCTCAAGGGCCCAAAGGTGACACCTTGGCTGTGGTAGGATTTGAACTCATGACCTTCTGGTTTGAAACATTTTTAATAAATGCTAAAAAGATTACTAGGTGCATTGTATGACTAAAATGTAGTTTATAAATATTTTGCAGTATATAATTATGTTTAACACATTTAAGCAGCTGTTCTTGTCTGGATAACTTGAATGGGAGAAGGCACCCCATACTGACCAGCTCAACTGTCTATAAATTTCTTCTCGAGAAGCATTTTGGCGATAAAAGGACGATAGAGTAAAAAAAACCCACCTTGTTCTGTATACCCGTGAGTGTATTTCACATGCAGGAAAAGAGTCAAGGTTGTCCCCTTAGGATGTCACTTGTCTCATTTTAGCTTTCCAGTGAGATATTGGTTAGGACAAATCATAGGCAATGAGTCCGCTGACAGCAGAGAGAGCAACATGGCAGGAGAAACGAAAAAAACGACAGCTGACCCTAGATTATTCTTAATTGCAGGTGAATTATTTGTTTAATTATCCTGGTAGGCTTCAGGTCATTTCATTATGCAAAGCTTCTTATTTTCCTATCGCTTTCTGTCTGCCTACAGTCCCAAAATACATTCTGAGGAAAAATATTTACAACCGTACTCCGTATAACCAACACTTTTCCACTATGCAAATCAACCGAATGACATGGATACAAACTTTTGTTTTTGAATACATGCTCACATACTCTTAAGCCTTCTGGGAACTAATATTTGGTTCCTCAAGCACAAGCAATAGCATCTATTTTCAAACACTTTTTTATCATTTAAGTGGCCATCCACAGCAGAAGGCAAATATCTCAAGAGAAAGAAGTAATATGTAATTAATATATATATAGAACTAGTATTTATTGTAATAATACTATACAATGAATTATGTCAATTTTATGTTGTATTTTGCAAGAATGTTGAGATTCATTGCATCCTTAGTAAAACACACTTGGTCTTGGTTGCTTGATTGTTCTGAGGCATGATTAACTGAATTAAAAGCTAATAGAAAAAGAAGAAAAAAGTGGTTAGAAAAATGTATCCCATGTAATATAGTCATTATCAATAATAAACTTTATTTATATAGTAACTTGCATATTGTCAAGCACTGGACACTCAAACTCATCAAATCCAAAAAAAGTCAAGGTAGAAGGCAAAGGTGAAAAACACACAGCAAACACTGACAAAACATAGAAAACATTTATTTAACTGGAAATGGTTGTGTTACAAGAGTGTTGCAACTATGGCATCTGAGGAGGCCATTCTGAAGAGGCTCTTTCTGAAGAATTTTCCAAGCCTGATGAAATGGATTTAAATACATGCTAAATAACTGAGATTACACTTCATGTAATAATCACTGCTTTTGCAGTCCAGAATAAGAGAACATCCAGGTCGTATGCAGTACCTGCATTTGTAGAGGACTTTATAAGAAGCCATGGTGTGCACTGACTTTTTAATATGACTCAGGTTTATATTCACGTCGCTGCTGATTGGGTAACACCTCTGACACACCCTCCAAATGAGAGAAGATGTACCTTAAAGCCTTTTGAACACCATTGTAAGGAAACGTGTCATTCAACCCGGAACCCGTAGCAAAATGGTGCATCGAGATTTGAGATTGAATGTGTCCCAGGTGTGTGCAATCAGACACTCGGTGAACTTTAATGTGGTAGATGGGAGATTGAGTTCTCAGCTTCTGCATTTTTAGTTTGAGAGGGATTCTGGAAAATGGAGTTTGGTGCTGAATTCGGAGCAGTCCTGACACACATGTAAAAATGCAACTCAAAGTGTTTTACAAGGTAGAAAATGTTAATAAAAGCAGTATAAGTGCAGGAGCAGAAGATGGAGAAGAAATGTTAAAAAAATTCTAATCATAAAATAATTTATCATATATTCATACAGCATAATTAAACATATATCTATCTGACTAATATGTCTAATTTCATTCTCATTACTTTCTGGACAGACCTCGTATTTCAGGAAAATATACAAATTTAGAAAACTAGATCCCAGAAAACAGGCTGTGTCATCATGGTTGTTAGCAATTTGATTTATTGTAAAATTATTAAATTATTTTATTTTACTTTACTAGTAATTGGCTTAGCTGTTTTGGCTGCACTTTTGATACGCACACACTTATGCAAACACAAACACACAAAGACTTCAGTGTATTGATGTACGTAATGCAGATAGGATAAGCATGTGCCAGCACCTACTGTGTTATTCCGTCATCAATTTGTTGTACTTCCCAAAATGTTGTTGTGCATTCACACCACGTGGGACTAATAAACCGCATTTACAGCATGTCATATGAAAAAAAGCACTGTAAAACCTTGTTTCATATCAGTGCACATGCAGGCTTGTGTTTCATGTATATACACAAGGGTTTGTTGTTACTATGCAGTACACATAACAAGACTTTGATAGGATCAGAGCACAGTGCCTTTCTGGTATTTAGATTAAATAAAACACAAAAAAAACTATAAAAGTTGCAGTAGAAATTTGGATTTTACTTTGTGCTCATGAATTTATTTTTCTGTTTGAAAAGCCCAGGGTATCTTGTAAATGGTAAATGTATACCAGTCTTTTGGCAGATGCATTGGTCTGGTACATTTGTAATTATGGTCATCTACATACTTACATTTTTATATATTCATTATTATTCTGGTTGGATCTGTGCTTGAGTGCAAACTTTTACAACATGGGTTTAAAAAGGAAGGTTTTTGGTTTGGGAAAGAAAAAAATATATATCTTAAAGTATATTTTTTAGGTACCGTAAATGGAAAAATAGTGGATTTCTTTTTCCAATAATCTAAAACGAAAAAAAGAAATTAGAAAGTTAAACAATGCATGAGAGTAAAAAACATAAAGCAAAATTTCAGCAAATGTTACTTCTTTTGAAGTAATAATTCACCTGAGTAAATGTAAAAGTACTGTTCAGGAAATTACTTGAGTAAGAGGAAATAACATTTTTTTTAAAAAAAGTACTTGATTAATTCCTTCACAAATTTCTTTTCATATATCTACAGTTGTTCTATAACTGCATTTTTAATAAATGCATTTTTGAACAAGCATGCAGACATCCCAGCCTGAAAAAAGTCATTACAGGAAGGTAGGACATTCCC
>JAOVVH010000061.1:8636131-8646779 GCA_028566435.1 Scorpiodoras heckelii | reverse complement strand
ACACACACACACACACACACACACACACACACACACACACACACACACACACACACACACACACACACACAGATGAGATGCTGAGAGAACAGATTGTAAATACAATGGGAGTTTGGCTTGAGGTACAATAGATGCCCAGAACGCTAAATCTGTTCAAATGCGTACTTACTGTTTGCCATCTGGCTACACTGCAAGTCAGAGAGGTGTCTTTGTAGCATTTCATGTCCAATAAGGAATTGCCATTTCACTTTGCAGCACCTGTGCTGCTGCCATTTTAAAAGCACAGAGCTTTGGTGTCTGATTTAAATAGTAGATGAAGTGTACTTGCTAAATATAATAGAATAAATCATATGATTTTAGTCTTTATAAATGTGAGCTGTTAAAAATGCTTCAACAAAGTATTTATAATAAAGCACTGTGATCAACTGAGGGAGAAAGCCTTTGGAGAGAGCTAGAGAAGAAAAATGACAAAGTGGGTTTCATGCCAGTGGCTTGAAAAAAAGGTGATGATTTGTATTCGATGTAGGTAAGACATTTTTATCTGGAGGGAAAAGAAAGAGCTATTCAGAGAGTGGAAGAAGTGACATGTCAAAGTGAGTTTATATGTGTTGAGTTCGGAAACAGTAATAAAAGATGGAGGTGGATGAATTGGCTCCAAGAAGAAACAAGAATAGATCCCATGCCTGGCTGTGGTTTGGTATCACAAAGAATATGTTGAACAAACAACAATTATCAATAGAAATGATTATAAACAAGAATTGTTTAATGTAGACACGTTGCAGGGACTACTAGAATCACCATACCATTATTGTATGCATCAAAGGGTTAAATTGAACATTTATAGTGTATAAGTGTTTTAGAGGAGATTTCAGAATATCAAGATATACACTGGATATCACGATACAGCCTAAAACTATCATAAAATATATTAAAATATCTATAAATATACAAACCCCATTTCCAGAAAAGTTGGGACACCATCTAAAAATGCAACAAAATTGTAATTTGTTAAATTGCTTGAACTTTTATTTAACTGATAAAAGTGCAACGAAAAGCTTGTTTTTGGGGAAAAATGGATGTCGGATTCGACATGCCAATGATGAAAAATGCCAGGCCTCATTCTGCACCGGTTACAAAAGCATGGCTTTGTAGACACAGAGTGCATGCTTGACTGGCCCGCCTATGTAGATCTGTCTCTAGTTGAAAATGTATGCTGCATGCATCAATTTCTAAATTTGTTTGTATTTAACCGATAAAATTAAATTCATCATTGGAAACACTGAAAATCTTTTCTTTGTCATTTTGTCTGTTGAACAGAGGTTGAAGTAAACTGACAAATTACAGATTTCGGTTTTTATTGCATTTTTAGAAAGTGTCTCAACTTTTCTGGAAATGAGCTTTGTATTATTTATAGCCTATATCATCCAGCCCTGCTACTATCTAGAAATCCATTAAATGATAAATCACGAGTATATTTATATAGATGTGCCACATAGCGGTGTAAAATAAGACAGCTGAATAAAATGAGAGAAAGAGCAATATTGTTGCTTAAGCAGTTCTTGGGATATTGAAATGTCATTTGCAGTGCCCCCGTGGAGGAAATTTCATGAAATTTCATGGAGTGGCCATCACAAATGTGGTGGTGATGTAGGATGTGAAATTTCTAAATTGTAGCTTAAGCAGTTCTTGAGATTGAGTCTGTTGTAATGCCCCTATAAACAAAATTTCATGAACTTTGGCATGCTTCTGAAGAATGTGGTAGTGATGTAGGATGTGAAATTTTGTAAAGTTTGAACCTCTAAATCACAAGATGGTTAGTGAACTGCTGGGATTTTGCTTTGAACATTATTCATTAGGTGATGCTACTTTAAAAATGAACGTAATGTGCTATAGTAATTTGCCTCCTGGAGGCCAACTCGCCATAAAAAGTTTCATTTGCCCAAAAAGTGCTTTGAACCTACCCTACTTCACGGGGCTCTAGCACAAAGGGCAATGCACTCCAAGGGACAGAAGCCATATATTCTCAGACATGTGGAACTACAACCATCAAAAATTTCATCTGAATTGGTGAAGGCTAAGAATATGATATATCAACAAATAATTGGTGAAAAAAAAACAGAAGTGGAAGAAGAAGAAAAACTTTAACAAAAACTACTTCTGCGAGGTCATAATAAGATAAAAGACCCAAGAACTATAAATAAGGTCAGGTTAAACAGTACACTTTTAACCTGATTTAAAACCAACCTTAGAGTATTAATAATGGAACACTATGGGCAATGCAAGAAAACACATCTTCCACCCACTGAGCTGTGAGTGAGTCTCAAGACTAAGTAGGTCTGCCTCAGCTGAGTGATGAGGCAACTCAGGATGGGATATACCATTACCATTTCAACACATTTCAAATATGCTGGAGCTAAACTATTCAGAGCTTTATAAGTCATAAGCAGTACTTTACAGTCAATGTGTAACTGAATTGTCAGCCAGATTAAACATAAATAAAATAAGACTAGGTTAATATGATTTAAATTTTGTATTATGGTGATGCAGGCTGCAACTATTATGTATTATATGTAAATGTTATAAAAGTATGTACTATGTGTTATAGCACATGTGCTTTAGATCTTTATGCTGCCAATGTTGCTGCTATACTTATTGATGCCACACTACACAGTAGTCTACAGTCTATTGCACAATAGCTTTCTTGCACCATTCACTGTTCTGTTTTTCTTTGTTGCACCAGTCTAATGTGCTGTGCACTATGGTCCTAGAGAAATTTCATTTTGTACCCGTGTATAAAAGATATATAGTGAAATGAGGAAAAAAGCCCCACGTGACTTGAAATTGAAACCTGAATTTTTATTTTAGACATAAAATATAGTGATATAATGATAACATGCAGTTTAGGGATGTTACTTTAGGGATGTTGTGTTGAGAAACAGTAATAAAAGTAATAACATTTCCAGAAAAGTTGGGACACCATCTAAAAATGCAAAAGAAAAAAAACCCCTACATATTGTAATGTGTTAAGTTGCTTGAACTTTTATTTAACTGATAAAAGTGCAACGATAAGCTTGTTTTTGGGAAAGATACTTTAGTGATGTTGTGTTGAGAAACAGTAACAAAAGATGGTGGTGGATAAATTGGTTCCAAAAAGAAACAACAATCATCAACAACCATCTTAAACAACCATGAAATTCTAAAATGAATTCATCAGTGATCTTATTGCAGGCAGATTATGTACCCAAGACTTGTACCCAGTATTTCATCCTTCTCACAATCTACACAGACATTTCCTAAAGCATGTTTTGTAGTAGGGATGTATGTCTCCATGACTAAGTCTGATACACTACATGTTACCAATGATCTGACACATTAACGATACATAAGGAACAGTGACTAATGTGATACGATATGATTCACCTCACTACTGCGATGCATTGCGATTCGACATAATTTGGTCCAGCGTGATACGATGTGATTCAAAAGAATATGATGCTAATAGATCTTCCTCCTTAATGATAATCTGTGACTCACTCAGACACGCCTCTAACTCACGCTAGACTTGGCCAAGAGCCTTGACGAGAACTGAGAAAGTGCTTGAGACAGGAGGACTAAATCTAAATATAAAAGTATTGGCCACAAATTATTCGTCTCAGTTCTAAATAATAAAAACATAGGGCCTCTACAAATAATTATTTATAAATTGGATTTTACTTACGCAAAGAGTTGATCCCAAATTGTTTCCGGTGCACATGTTTTTAATCAGGGCAACTTTTATGTTGCTGGAACAATGCGAATGTTGGACCAATGCGAATCGGTATGCTGGTGGACCAGTGCAAATGGTTAAATCTTACAAATGGCTTATGGCTGGCTCTGCACTCTTGCTAGCTTTAGCTACTTTGCTTTTGCTAGCTACTTCAAATTGGGCATATTCATCAGGGTGATGTTGTTTTAAGTGTCTTATTAAACTCATCGTTCTGAATTTTTTCGCAGTCGTTCCTCTGAAGAGCTAAAGCTTGTTGCATATTGTGAGCTTGTTGTCTTCATGCGCTGTGAAGAACTTCCACACTGATGACATGCTGTTTGTTTGTGGCTGTCTTGAGACATGAACCTTGTGTGTAAATCAGATATATGAAACTGATTGGCTGACTGAGCTGAAAAACAGCCAATTCCAATCACAGGCCAATTGATTTTTGCATCTTTAACACAAACACTTTATTTACAGCTTGGGGCAATTTATTGTAGCCATTTCTACCTACTGGATTGTTTTTGGGAGTTTGGAGGTAACCAGAGAACCTAGAGAAAACCCGGATTCAGCATTGTACCAGGGACCTTGAAGTAATGCGACACACTGCACCACTCTATTCTATAACCTGTGAAATTACATAGCTAATTAAAAGCATTATAAGCATACAAGAACATCATCAAAGCATGTCCAGCTAAAAAGCTCTGAATAAAATGAATATCTGGGCTTCATCTACTGCTTTGGCTCTTTATCCCCCTTTTTCAGACAAAATAGAGAAAGGGTAATTAAGCAGACTTTAGTTAATGGAAGGTGGAATTGAGTGGCTGCACAATAGACTGAATAATCAGTGTTTTAAATGGTCATTTACTGCCTTTTGTAGTGGTCATTCATTCATTTAATTAAACATTAGTGCAGAACAAGGGAATCTTGGTGGTGCTCTAGTTTGGACTTGCCACTGTAGAACAGGGTAATGAATCACTGACCGCACAAAAAACGCTTTGCCTTGAAGCCGAGAGATGCCCCATACTGAGCAGACAAGCCAAACGAACCTGTCAAGTTCTGCAAGTGCTTGGCAGGTGACCTCAGGTTAAATAAGACTTGGCAAGATGTGTGTTTGTTGTCAGGGGGTGGCAGGGGATGGCAGTAGAATGAGAGATGGTGTGAATAGACTTTTATCAGAAACCATGCTATCAGATTTGATATTGTTGTTTGTGTTATTAAAAGGTGTAAGGCAGAAATAGTGTCATTGGGATTGCATAACAGATGCTGGTCCTTCGTATCCATAGAAACGGTTTTACCTTGTTAAGTTCTTTGCTGATGCATATATATGTTAGCAACACCACTCCCCTGAATCAGCAAATCAATTTAATACAATATAAATTAGGATGTCGCACAGATTTAAATAATAGACTAATTAAAAAAACAGTGAACATTTGTATATATATACCGTAGAGCCTGAGGCCTTGAGAGGGAGGAACAGGACTACAGACCGAAACAGAATAAAAACACCAGTGTCGGGTTACATAATCCTTTCCCTGGAACTCTACTCTCCTTCAGCTCCTACAAAATCATTTTATCTTTCCTCAAAATGTGCTGTAAGGATTAAGAATTCTTATTTGCATGCTGAAAAACATTATTCATTTTTTGAGTCATCCAACCATAGATGTGACCATGTTGGTCAGGATTGTGGCACACACAGAGCCCATCACATACATAGTACATTTTTTCAATGCACAAAGCCAGTGGTGTAGGTTTTATTTCAGCTTAAGATAGGGATCCATTGTCCAACGTACCTGACCTACTGTGTGATTAATATTTAGTTTTATCCTACATAAAAACGACAATGTTACTTTTGTTCAGGATATAGCCCATTTCATCAAACAGAAAGAAAATGTAAACACAAGCAGTTAAATGTGAAAAATATTCTTCAAACTGTTGTCAGAAACACAAACATGTTGCGTCATCACTTCCGCTCTTACTAGAACTATGCAGATATTTTAAAAGAAACCACATTTTGACATTGTGTTTGAGAGGATGAGAATGGTTCATGACCACAGGTTTTGGTGTGTCAGGTTGACACATAAAACGATAAACATAAAACGATACACAATGAACGATAAAGCCTAAAAAAGTTTGGTCGAAAGTACATAACACTTGTTTTATTCTATAGGCTTTTACTTAGTTTAGAGTAATCCTGCAACAGGCTTTTGAGAGTTGACAAAATGGGGTCACCCAGTATACGGTCAAGTGGTTTGTTTTGAGCAGGTTTATATATACTGTATTTAAATGTGTGAGATCCAGAAGAGCTAAGAGTTCATTAGACTAACTCAGTTTACTCTAAACATTTAAGCTAAATTTACTATAAAAATACTGTATAAATAAAAGTAAATACCCATTGCCAGAAAAGTTAGCACACTTTCTAATAATGCATAAAACTTGAAGCTTTATTTAACAGACAAAAGGACAAAGAAAAGATTTCCAGTGTCTTCAATGACGAACTTAATTCTATTTGTTAAATACAAACAAATTTAGAAATTGATGTCTGTAACACACTCAAAAAAATCTGTGACAGATGCATGTTTACCACTCGGTCACATCACCTTTTCTTTTAAATGATACTTTTTTAATCGTTTGTAAATAGAAGATACTAATTGCTGCAGTTTTGCAATTGGAATTTTTGCCCATTCTTGCTGTATACAAGACTTGAGCTTCATGATGCACCATGCATTTTCAATAGGAGACAGAGCTGGACTGCAGGCAGGCCAGTCAAGTCACGCTGTTCTAGCTTGTGCAGAATGAGGCCTGGCATTGTCCTGCTGAAATTGCCATGCAGTTCCTTGGAAAAGATGTCTTGAGGGCAGCAAAATTCTCCAGATTACCAATATAAGCCTCTGCATCAATGGTACCTTCACGTATATGCAGATCACCCATGCTGTGGGCACCGACGCACCCTCATGCCATCACAGATGCTGTTTTTTGCACCTTTTGTTCGTAACTGTCTGGTTGGTCTTTTTCATCTTTGATTTCCCCTGAATCCCTGAAACTTTTCATGATATTATGATGGAAAATTCTTTGCACTCTTGCACTGAGAAACATTATATTTGAACTGACTGACAATTCTCTCATGACATTTGGCACAAAGTGGTGAACCACGACCCATCCTTACTTGCAAAGACTAAGCCTTTGGTGGATGCTCCTTTTATACTCAGTCTTGATGACCTCACCTGTTACCAGTTAAACTGCTTAAGTGTGAAAACTTCCAGAAGAGTTTTACTTGCATAACTTTTTATTCTTATTTTAGTCTTATTTTGCCTCTGTCTCAACTTGTTTTGAGTTTGTTGCAGTCATCAGTTTCTACATTTGTTTATATTTAATAAATAGAATGAAGTTTATCATTAAAAACATTGGAAATCATTTCTTTTGTCCCTTTTTCTGTTAAATAAAGGTTCAAGTGAATTAACAAATTCCAAATTTCAGATTTTATTGCATTTTAAGTGTCCTAACTTTTCTGGAAATGGGGTTTGTACTATATAAAAAACAAATACATACATCCCAAATACATCCCAAACTAAAGGGAGACACTTTTTCTTTTCTTTTTCTTTGCCTTTGCATGTGAAACAAGGTCACCATGGTGCCCATACATTTCTGACATACAGACATTATCCACTCCATAATCCCCCTTTCCCTCTCCGAGTTGTTGAAATATACTGTATATTACAATAGAAATTCTTCTGCATAGACACACTGTCTCCACTTTGCGCTTGTTAGTAGAAGTTTATTAGTTTTAAGTATGTAGTATAAAATAAACCCAGTTTGTCCGATGCTCCTCCTGTACTGATGATGTTCATACAGAGAGAGTATGGGGCAGTGTAAATATACCCTCAATGGGTCTCTGTTAGCACTTGTTGCATTTCTCATTTTGTCCACTGGGTGTAATAATAAGATTGTTATTGAACGTTTTAAAATGAGCTGATAAGTTTTACTGTGAGAATCTTCCACGGTTGTTCTGGAGACTTTGTGGCACTTGCTTTTTTTTGCATGCAAACTGTGACTCTGGCCCTGTCCACTTTGGTGGATGAAAATACTGAGTATTTGGGACACTGCCTTCCGCCTACTGAGTCATATATTGACATTCATATACTGTACATGCCCCATTCCTTTCTGCTGTTTTATAGCATTACAAAATTTCGGAGTCATTCTTCTCTCTTTCTAAAACCTGACTTATGGTAGTTGGAAAACATGGACTAAACCAGATAGATATGCTAAATATTATTTACAAAATAGAGTTAGCTATGAGATAGCCATGATGCAGTAGTATTAGTGAATTTTTTTAATACAGACAGAGATTACAGTTTGCAGCAGCAACCTAGCAAAGAATGTCTTACAGAGCAAAAAGATCATTTAAGAAAATGCTTCTAAAATTCTGTACACAGTAATTTTACATGAAAGTTGCAGGCTTCATGCTCTTTTTTACTCGTGCTCAATAGTGAGGAATTTATAGTAACCTAAGAATTTAAACTGTATTTCTATAATAATTACATGATTTTTAAAATCAATCTTAGCCAAGTTTGACAACCAAATGCAATCAAATCATTATATTAAAAAACAAGACTCATCAATCAGATGTAATTAAGGAGAACAACAACAACAAAAAAGGAACGTCAGAAAACACACAGATGAACACGCACAAAATCTATGTGCTGTTTATTTCCAGCTTGCTGCTGCAGTTTTTCATGTCTCTCCCGCAAACATGCTACTGCACCTTCATTGTTGTCGATCTGAAAAGTGCACAGAAACCTTTCCAAGCCTTTCAGACACTACTAATGGACCTGCAAATGCTCAAACAGCCCTGACCCTTCCAAAAGCATGAAGCGTATCCTATAAATAACACCATATTTATAAAATTCTCTATGTCTCCATGGTAACTCCTGCTTGGTAACTGTGTCTCGGTGTGATCGTACTGAAGCATTCAGCTCCACATTCATAATCACCTTGCTTTCATCAATAACCATGGAAACAGTGTCGAGTCTGACTCAGGCTAGAACAGCAGGGTGCTTGGTCTAGGTTCATAAGGACATTCACTACAGTAGGTCTAGTAGCAATTATTTGAAAGCAAAATCTGAATTTTCCCCAAATGTCAGCTTGTTGGGAACATTTTGTATAATTAATATTCCTATCATGAAACCCCATTATCATGAACGTGAATAAAACGCAATAACGGGCACTCAATAACAAGTGAAAATGATTAAGAATCCAGAGGCAGCAGTTTCACGCTTTTAAGAAGCTATTTGTAAATGAAGGAAAGATAATGTGCACTCCTGTATTTGTGTTGTATGTGAACTGATGAGGAGCTGTTTGGACCATTTTTTACCACACTCCAACAGATCACATGAATATTTAAAACTAAATATTTATACCACAAGCAGGTGTAGGCTTGCATAACTGTAGAGATGTTTATCCATCTCTCTTTTCAAAGCACTATAATTCAATTCAATTCAATTTTATTTCCAAAGTGCAACATTTTGCAACAACAAACTATTGCAACAACAATTTTCACAGTGAGCATTGTCCCATATGTTTACAAAGACATAAAATACAGACATAACTTTTAATTTATATAAATTGTATCCCTAAATTTTATCCTTAATGAGCAGGCTGGGGGTGATGGCGGCACAGAAAAACTCCCTGAGATGTTAAGAGAAAGAAAACTTGAGAGGAACCAGACAGAAAAGGGAACCCATCCTCATTTGGGTGGCAGTGGATAGTGCAATAATAAATAATCCATTCTATAACTATGTACTATATAGTAAAAAAAAATCCCTGCTATTATAACCAGTGAATTCATTAAAGTTTTAACATGACATCTACTTTGTTGAATCTATAAACTGTTCACTGGTGGAGATTTGACTAATGGAATGCAAAACTCTTCATGGCAAGTAGTCCTAGCCATCATGGGAAGGCTGTTTATATCAGTTGTAAGGCCAAATTCATGGTTTCTAAGTGTATCCTTAAACTGTCCATCATAGTGATCTTTAGGCTGTCCATGTGGGGCCACTCTCAGCATCAGCAAGTGATTTCCGAAAAACAAGTGATTCCAAACAACAGCAGAGCACTGGTATTTTAGGATGTCTCAGGAATAGCATATGTAGCTCACAAAGGGGTGGGGGTATGTGGTGGGAGTGGGGGCAGTTGGGGAATGGAGAGGAAGAAAGAGGTAGGGAAGAAAAGAATACAGATTATTAGGTATGCTCTTTCACACTCTTTAGAGAAAATATACATTGTATGGAGAGTGCAAGCAGGGACTCCGGCAAGACTAGCTATGACATTATAACTAAAAGGGAGAGACAGAAGGTAACACGGGCATGAGGGACACCTTGGACTTAAAGTGACCAGCCACTCCACCATCAACAAACCTGAGTGAATGCGTGAGAGTGGGGGGGGGGTTTCATCCAAACATCCCAGTTTACCAGAACATTCCATGCCCAAGAACCCTCCAGATCTGCACCGCTACCTAAGAAGAAAGATAGTGACAAAAGGCTTGACTAAACAAACAGGTTTTCAGCCTAGACTTAAACACTGAGACTGTGTCTGAGTCCTAAGCACTAATTGGAAGACTGTTCCATAATTGTGGAGGTTTGTAAGAGAAAGCTCTGGCCCCTGCTGTAGTCTTCATTATTTAAGGTACCAACAGAGATCCTGCACCTTTTGATTGAAGTAACAGGCTGATCATAACATACTAAACATTCGTTCAGGTACTGCAGTGTGAGACCATTCAGTGCTTTGTAGGTTATCAGTAGTATTTTATAATCAGTATGAGATTTGACTGACTCCGGTTTCCTCCCACAGTCCAAAGACATGCATATCAGGTTAATTGGTGTCTCTAAAGTGCCCCTAGTGTGTGAG
>JAOVVH010000061.1:8591453-8605696 GCA_028566435.1 Scorpiodoras heckelii | reverse complement strand
TTTGACCTCTGTAATTGCAAACAAAGGCTACTGTACCAAATATTAGCATTGATTTTCACAGGTATTCAAATACTTATTTGCAGCAGTAACACACAAATAAATTATTTAAAAATCATACATTGTGATTTCCAGATGTTTTCTTTTAGATTATGTCTCTCACAGTGGACATGCACCTAAGATGAAAATTTCAGACCCCTCCATGTTTTCTAAGTGGGAGAACTTGCAAATTCACAGAGTGTTCAAATACTTATTTTCCTCACTGTATATCTCTGAATAAATTCCCACCTCACACTTTTTATTGAATGTGTAGTGTAAAGCCATTGCCCTCTAGTGGCCTACCAAAACACAACAGACTGACATCATCACACAATAATGTCTGTGTAATCTTCTGCGCATACCAGTTCCTGATTATGCAATCCATTTCCCATTAATTATTTTCTGTGTGTCTCCATGGTAACAGGGTGATGTGAAAGGTTATCTGCGCAGCTGCCGAGCCGCAGACTCTGTAACTCCTGATCCTTTGCTCCTTCAACGAATGGCTTGTCAGATCGCTTCTGGCCTTCTGCATCTCCACAATCATGACTACAGCCACAGGTGAGCTGCCAGCATTCATCCACTCAGAATCACTAACTCAGACATTGGTTTTTATAATGCTCAAAGCATTGTAAAAAAACAAAAAAAACAAAGATGTCTGATGTCTGAAAACAAATTAACAGAACGTCTGATGAATTTTCTCAGCAAACAGTTCAAATTGTGATTTTGTGAAGCTCAATAAAGTTTAGAGAGGCTGGAAACACTAGACACAGAACTGAGAAATAGATCATTTGTGCATATATATCTATGTACTGGAGTAAAGTATAGAGGAAAACTGGGGGGATTGTGGTTGGTACTTCTATTTCCTCATTCCAGTGTGACACTTACCTGGTAACTTCCTGTAACAATATCCTGATGCTGCCTGAGTGTGCCTCTGCTACTCCAGCATCAGTGATTTTGTTGCTGGGGGCTGCCACTAATCGTCATGAAGATTTTCTTCTATGCAAATATCTGCTACTTACATTGACAGTTAATATGTGTTATTATTTCAGGTTTGTGATTTATTTCTGGATTTTATTTTCAAACAGGGATCTGGCTTTGAGAAACTGCCTTCTGACATCAGATATTACTGTCAAGATCGGAGATTATGGCCTGTCACACAGCAAGTATAAAGTATGTGTGTCACTGGTTTGCTTGCTGAACTATTTTTTAGACTTGTTGGGGAACTTTAAGATGTACATAACAACATGCTTAAAAGTGATGAAAAGCATGTGATATGGATTACAGATGTTAGTTCTAATGTACTGATTCTTTGACCTCACCTTTACAGAGGTATAAATGCCAGCATTGTCAGCATGGTCTCTGAATTCTGACAGCACTAGAGACACTAGAGATGTGCACGGGGGTTTTTTGTGCATTTATTATTTCTGTTTGTACCTGCTCATAATATTTTTTAATGAACATATTCGGTTCTCTTTTTCAAAATGTAAACTAACTAATAGCATACTTTTAACCACCGTGACTCTGACCAGACATCACACACAGTTCTGGTTTGTGTTTGTCCCACATGCTTTATATCTGAACTCATGAAAGTAACTTTTTTTGTAGTTGTGTCCTGCAACATCCAAGTCTCAGTACACACATCTAGTCTCAACCAGATGTCTTGTGAACCTTTCTGGCTAGAACATATCTGTATCTGTTTAGCGCATATCATCTGTACATTCTGAATAATGTATTTGTATTTGGTTATACCCCTACTCCACAGGATGATTACTTTGTGACATCAGATCAGTCCTGGGTACCATTACGTTGGATTGCCCCTGAATTGGTGGATGAAGTTCATGGCAAACTACTGGTTGCAGACCAAACAAAACAAAGCAACATTTGGTAAGAATTAATACGTCACATTTTTCTTAGTATTAATAAATTTAACTTTTACATTGTGATGTCTGTGGTGCGAGACATTGCTGGGAAGCCATTTCACATGGTTTAAAGGACTGTAACTTTATTGAACAGTAACAAGAACATAGGGTTAGGGTTAACACCCATGCACCCAGAACACACACAGTAAAAGAAGAGGGTAGGTAACAGCCACAGTGCCAGAACATCTAACCCTTGCTGTCTGTTGTGAACTCCCACTAAACTCAGAAGTCCCTTCATGCTCCTTACAATCTGGTGGCAGTTGCTACATAGCCACCCTTCAAGGGTCACCCATCCTGGTGACCTCAACAAGCCAAACAAAGTCTCTATACCTCCTTGGGGACACTGCTCCACCTGGGTTCTCTCCCCAGCCTTAAGCTGACTGTCTAAATAATCCCCATTGTCCCCATAAAGTGACCACCAGGAAACACTGGGTGACAGGAAACAGAGTGTGTGCCCTTATGGTACACGCTCTACCAGAATGAGTTTTGCATGCTCTGCCTCAGCTCGTCAGGTTCTAGCATGCTCAGGGAATAATCCAGTGCTAGCTCCTCCTGCGCCATGTTTGAGAATGCTGGATACACCTGCTGGACCATCATGCTGATCTCTGCCATTAAAATGCTTACTTGCTCTCTGCATAACTGCCATCAACTTGGAAGGTGGTGGTTCACCACCATGGCCAAAGTGTAGGGCAGCCACCAGGTTGCGGTGTTGCCCCAGTAGCAGGTCCAGGAGTGGCTGTAGTACTGTCTCCTTAAGCGCGAAATACAGCTGTATGTGTCACCATTTCAACTGCTGACCAGTCATGGTAGCTGGTGACCACCCACAACTGGGCAAGGTACGGTGCCCAGGCTCCCTCTCCATTGAAGCACAGCACTCAGATCTGTGCCATCCTTTTCTCCACTGATGGGTCTGTGCTGTTGGTGTGGGTCCTCCCTGCTGCTGTCCTCTCTACGCTAGTAGAGTGGAACTCCCATTAAACCCAAAAGTCCCTTCTTAGTCCCTACAATCCAGTGGTAATTGCCACAATATGGATAACAGAAGCTTAGACTAAAGATTTTACCTTGGCACAACATAGTCACACATACAACATACATACATGTTCAACAGTGAATAGACATAATCTCCTCAAGCCTGATCTTGGTTTTGGATCTTCTCTCCTGTACTCACTTAGGTTTCCTCTGGGTTTGTCATTTTACTTCCTTCAAAAAACAGGTAGAGCTGGCTAACAGGTGGACTGGCTATGCTAAAGTGCTCCTAGGTGTGAATCACTGTGAGAATGTGATTGAGATCTCATGCAAGGTTTATTGTGTTGTGCCCATTGTTCCCAGGATAGACTTCAGATTCATCATATTTATGATCAGGATAAAGCAGTTATTGAAAATGAGCGAATGGAAGTTTTTTTGGGGGGATTTTAGCGCCATTTACTCATAATATAGTCACTGGCACCTATACACATAACTACCCTATGCACAAGCTAACAGGTGCCCATTTGACAGGGAAGAAAAAAAGTCATCAGTTCCATTCAGAAACCAGCACTAATTATGTTCTCTCAGTTCTTCAGCGCAGATGGCTATGGCCTTGTCAGGAGTAATTTCATGTGTGTTTCTGCATCTCAGGTCTCTTGGGGTAACTATCTGGGAGTTGTTTGAGTTGGGAACCCAGCCTTATCGACACTATTCTGACAGGCAGGTCCTCAGCTTTGCAGTGAAGGACCAACAACTTAAACTGCCAAAGCCACTGCTTCAGTTTCCTCTTTCTGACCGCTGGTGAGTGTTTCAAATATTTCATGCAAATATTCCATGCAAATGTTACATTTCCGAAAATATCATTCCTCATTAGGATGTGATAATAATACAAATCATGGTAGCACACATTTAGTTCACAGCATTATAATTTTATTGGTTTTTACCAAACTAGCAGAGCAGAGGCAACCCTCTCTATCTTTATGAATCTCTTGAAGACTCATCTCTTCTGAGAGCACCTCCTCTCCTGACACCTCTAACACCATAACATGCCTAACTCACACATACTTCTTTAGCTGATCTCCTTGTATTATGTCCTATTGATTAGATTTAATACTTAGTGCTTACTCCAAGGTCTCCTACTATATTGAAATTTGAGTGTTTTTCCTCACTTATTGCTTTGGATAAAACTGACTAAATGTAAATGTATTTACACATTCTGTAGTTTCTTGTCTTGTCTTATAGCACTGTGTTTATGTAACCTTTATTAGGTATGAAGTTATGCAGTTCTGTTGGCTTCAGTCAGACCAGAGGCCTAATGCTGAAGAAGTTCACCTACTGCTCAGTTACCTGTGTGCCAAAGGTGCTAGTGAGGCGGAAGAAGATTTTGAGAGGCGGTGGAACTCAATGCGACCTAACATGACTCATGGCAGTCTGCATGGGGCTGGTTCCCTGACCATGGAGATGCCACAGTCCTTGACGGCCTCATCTTCATTCCCCTTACTGGAGCAATTTTCAGCTGGTGATGGCTACCAGTCAGAATCAGGAGATGACATTCTCACAGTTACCGAGACCAGTCATGGTCTGAACTTTGAGTATAAATGGGAACAAGCAAGAGCTAAACAGCCCTATCCCTCCTTATCCACCACTGGCACATTAGGACAAGGGAATCCGAATTGTCAGGAGGTCTATTACCCTCCAGGAGGTATGGTAGGTGGATGTGGAATTGATGCACTGACCTTAGGTGTCTCTCCTCAATACTATGACTCCAAGCAGTTACACACTCCAGGTGTTGTACCAGTTCTCAGTGCACACAGTCCATCAGTGAATAGCGAGTATTACATTCGTATTGAAGAACCAGTAGAATGCAACATTGACATGGAATACACAATGTGTGCATACAGCCCTGAATTTGGGGGCAGCAATGGCAGCTTTCTCACTGGTATTGGAGACTCAGGGGATTGTATGAACTGTCCTTCTAAAGGAAAGTCAATTGAAACATACTGGTCAGCTGACATACATAAAAGCAGTGCCTATGATTCTGACAGCAGTCCAACCATGTCCCTAACTATGGAACCACTTCTAGGTCAGGTATCCGATTCCAGCCCACTTAGGCCTTGGGAGTCAGGTCATTATGTATCATACAAAGACAGGGATGGAGGCTATTACTATGAAAACTCACCACAGCTGGGTATGGATCACTACCTTATTGGAGGACCATCAGAACCCATGAGGGAGAGCTGGGGGTCCCGAAGCCTGAGACAGGCACTGGGTGAGATAGAGGAACCCTTGGTGATCTCACCGTCTCTTGGAAGCCCCCCACAGGGCTATGGTGACCCTTATCTGGAAAGCAGCCAAGGGTCAGTAATTGGGAAGAATGTAACTGGAGGATACTATGACATGATGGGTTCTTTGAGAAAGGTCATGCCAGGGAACCACTCAGTATGTATTGATATGGAATCAGGGGGAGCTGTGTTTGTGAGGCAAGATGAAAGTGATTCAGAAGAGGAGGATCTATTCATTGAAAGGCAGGCAATGGGTTGGCCTACCAACCACTCAACAAAAAACAATTTGAGATTGTCTCAAAGACAGTCATCAAAGCAAGATGCATATGCAGACTTTCATTACACTATGCCAATGACTGATGTTGAGGATACATGGCCAGAGACCCACAGTCTCCCATACCGCTCTACCAAAAGACTTAACTACCTGGAAGGCAGAGCCAAAAGCAACACATGCCCTGTGCATGGCAGACAAGCATCAGTATCCTCAGCAGACTGCAGCTCCTATATTCACCTATGTCATGAACCCAGAGAAGCAGAGGTGTACCCTGTACCTTGTTGTCAGGCTTTGAGCAATTCTCATTTTGTAGATCCTCTTACAGGGTCATTAGTAAGAAACTGTTTTATGAATGACAATATTTCAGACAAAAACACAGGCATACCCAGCAGGAATGCACAGGAAGGCCAAGCTGCCCTACCTTCTGGACAGTTCATTTCTACATCAGAGACAGCAAAAATCAATTTAAAACAGACTGAACATCCAGACTATGTTGACATTGCGGTCAGAGATGGAATCCATAGACAAGACAGTATTGGACAACAAGATACTAGTCAAATGAACATTAAAACAGAGGTTTTAACCATAACTCAACAAGAGGAGAGACCCCTTCCTGACATCTCTTCCAAAGAGCCAGAATTAGACAGAAGCATAATGGAGGACAGTGGTGTGGAACATGAACATTCCAACACCAGCCTGGTGGAAATTGACAATTGCAGTGATGATGACATCACAGATATCACCTCTGGAATTTTTGCTGACTTCCCAGGAGATTATGCTGAAACAGCTGAATACACCTCCCCTTCATTCAAGTCATTACAGAAGCAAGTAGGTACACCTGACTCCATGGATTCCATAGATCTACCATCTACTGCAGGTTCCAGTGAGACTCTGAGCCCAACCTCTCTCCATCCTTCAAATTCACCTAGAGCCATGGATAGTGGCTATGACACAGAGAACAATGAGTCTCCTGAGTTTGTACTCAAGGAACCCCATGAACCACAGGACACAAAAACCTTTATTGAGCCACTGGGAATGTCAGAGTCTGACTCAAGTCTAATCATGGAAGCAAAAGAAGGAGATGGGGCTGACACTCAACAAGAGAAAGTGGAGGATGTGGAGGATGTGGAGGAAGGTGTCACCATGACTCCTGGCACTGGAAGTCTGACTGTGTTAACTGAGAAAGCCCTATGCAGAGATTCTGCTTACTTTTCTGATACTGATGTAGTAAAAGAGAAAGTGAGTGATGAAGACAGAGTGAACACTTTTGAAGATCTTGAGAGGAAGGAGGAAAAAGCGGTGCAAGCAATAGACCAAAAAGCACTACTAACACCAGTGGAAGAACAAAACAATGACAAGTCAAATGTTCTGGAGACAGAAGAAAACAGTGAAAATATCTACACTAATATTCAGGATGGCACCCAAAAAACTCTGCCCTCAGAGGAGGATGAAAAGGTTTCCCCTAGTTCCCATGAACCAACTATTATTTCTTCTGTTTTTCCTGAGATATGTGAATGCCCTATAAATTCCACTGTCCAGGATGATGGCTTTGACCTGAATTCAGATGACCCTCAAGAAGTTCCATCTGAGAATCAGTTATCTGATTTAACTGCCTCTTCATGTTCTGATACCAAGCAAGAAAAGCACAAAACTGAGGAGACAGACACCACTCTTGTTTTTGAACCATCAATGTCGACAAGTTTAGTTGAGGACAGTAATGTTGAGACTGGTCTTGACAGCTTTGTCAGTGCAAATGAAGTTAACCAGGAAAAGCATGTTACTGAAGACGCAACATCCACCACAAGTTCAGAGGAACTACCAGCTCAGGATACCAATGACAAAGTGGAGATACTTATGTCTGACTCAGCCATGAGTGTTTCAATAGATAGTATTGTGGACAAACCTGAAACTGTAGACTGTAACTCAAAATATGGAGTCAAGTTTCACAAGAGCTCCACTCGTCCTTCTTCTCCTCCTCCTTTCCCATCACTTGAGGGACGAGTGTCCTCAGTGGAGAGAGAAGCTGATGATGAAGACAGGGATTCAGAGGACAGTGATGAATCAGATGAGGAGCTGCGTACCTACAGTATCCAGGAGCAGAGTGAGGAGAGTGAAGATGAAATCCTACCAGTGCCCATCATTGTGAGTGACTGCAGTGATGCACACAAACTCAGAAGCCTCCTCAAGATGCCCAGCCTGTGTTTTGATAACTTTGGCGATGAGTTGGAGTCCAAGAAGAAGGTTGTGTCCTTCTTTGATGATGTTACTGTCTACTTGTTTGACCAAGTAAGCAGCATTTGGGCTTTTAGTTTAGTTTCGTAGTGAATACTTAAACTTGCACACATTTGCAACACTTTACCCTAAAAGTGTTGGGATGTAGTTTAGTGCATGCATGCCTTTTCTACAACAGTGTTAATGTATTGTAGAAGGGTTTTCCACATATCTATGTTAAAATAAAGGCCAGCGCAAAGGCACACACTGACATATTGTCGCAAAATGTTTCTTTCCAAATATCTGTTGCTTAATTTCCAATACTTGGTAATGTTTTGGTAAAGCCTTGCTGGAAGTGTCATTATTGTATTTAAGATTTTTTTTCCTCCCTGAAAAGTAATGAGAATAATTCAACTTCTCTAGGAAAGTCCAACTGGAGAACTATCAGAACATGCCTTCCCCCTGGGAGGTGAGAAAAGCACACAGAGCGCAAGGTGCACGGTGTTAAATCAACAGGAAAAGGCCAATTCCACTGATGACTCTTCAGATGGAAACATTTCAGAAGAGAGTAAGAAATCACTTTAATATATACTGATTTCAATAAAGATATGATACCTATAAAATATTGCTTTTTGCTATCTCATATGCATTCTCCTTGTTAACTTTGTGTGCAGGTACAGGGTTTGAGTGGGATGATGATTTCTCTTTGCTGCCACTACCCACCTCATCAAAGGAATCACCCCCAGACATCAAGGCTAAACCAAGTGTTCTACCCAGTGCCACAAATAACAAGCCTGTAGTGCAGTTCTCTCGTTTCACAGTTTCTCCATCCTCAATTTCACGGTTCTCCATCACCCATGTTTCTGACTCAGATATGGATTCTGCAGGAGGTAAAATGACTTTAAAGACACATCTTTGATTAAGCATTATTTATATTTTCACCTATTATAGCTTTTAAACTGAGTACTACTTTTAAGTAGCAGGTTATACAATTCCTGAAAGAATTTAATTTCAGATGAATATGAAGTAAAATTTGCGATATAAATGCAAAGTACTCCATTCTACATTTGCCATACAGGAAGCAGCGAGGATGGAGATAGAGAATGAGCACTCTACATCACTGCCATCTATGTAGAGTGTTCTGTGTGGACCTCTTTTCTTCATGCCTACTTACGCGGTCTTTTAATTGAACATTATACAGTTTTAGAGAATATTTGGGATCCCATCAAGGATAGTGCCTATTATTGTTTGCAACTGGTTACACAGTGATCCTTACTGAACCTGTCAAAAATGAACACATCTGTGGTCATTTGCTTCTTAGGAAGAATATTATGAATTGTGAAAATCCCAAATAATACCATATTTGTTGAAATCCTACCTATTTTAAACTAGTGACATTTTTGAAAGAACTACAGTATATGTACTTTGAAGACATGGGATCTTTATAAAAGACATCACATATTTTCATGAATGATGGATATGATCTTGAAATGAAGAATACAATCAACATTTCTTTCCAAAACAAAAGCTGTAAAGCAAGAGACTTTTTTCAGTGACTTTGACTATGACTGTGAACTAATGAACAATGTTGCTAACAATGATTTATGTTGTTAAAGGAAGAGAAATTAAGTGGGCCTACTGTTGGTCACTGTTTGTTGATTTTGTTAGATATTTTTCTTTCTTTTTGTGAAAGCAAACTCGCCTTCTTTGTACATTTTGTTTGTTTCACTGGCATCAGTGCAGCAGCCCTGTGCCTATGTCATGTAAAGAAAAGTTGCAGACTTTTACAAGCTGCTTTAAAACGTTTGGGAGAGAGGAAACACATAGCTGCCTTGAGTCAGCCATCTACTTGTAAGTAGCAGATTATACAGCATCATGAAACATCATGAGATTTAGACCAGCTCCTTCAACCTGTAGATTTTTGGAGAGGCAAAGTTTGCCTGGTTGATGAATACAGTTCTACGAACTACCTTTTTCAGTATTTACTTATTATTTTAGCTTAAATTGTTGTAATCTCTATTCTATCTTCAACACTGCTTTCAGTCAGCCATAACATAAAATCTTATTTTACAAGGTTTTATTTTGGCCCTAGATCGAGAACTGCTAAAGCAACTTAAAATAAAAAAAAAACATGATCATTTTAAATGCTCAAGAACATATCAGAGTACTTGGTACTGGACCCTTTAGCCCTTTAGTCTATAAATCCTGTATTTTATGATGAGCATGTAACTGATGCTGTACGTCTTCTACATTATGAGGACCAGAGCTGGGATGTGTTACTTTTAGGATGTTTCTAACTTTTTTAATTTAATATATCAGGTGACTTTTGAGAAATTTATAAAGAAATAGAAGGAAGAAAGACATATACTAATGGCATTTAGTGCACAGCCTATGGACAACGTATTATTATAGTTATTTATTAGAATAGACAGAAACAACTGGAAAAAAAATGTACTATACTGATTGTTAAGCTGCAGAATTACTGTCCAATATAAGTTTCATTTTCTTGTGAACATTGCTGGGGAAAAATAAATCTTCTCTCTTAGTAAAAACTTGTCTGACAAGATAAAAAAGAATTTAATGCACTCTGCAGATTTGTGTACTATGGACCCCAAGCTAGCCACCTGAAGTTGGAAAGAAAAGAAAACGATCATCCTAACAATCCTCTCATGCTCAGTGTTTGCCTCTTATGGCATCACTGCTCTAAATAGGTTAGCCTAGACTGAACTAGACAGCAATCTGTACTATTTTTTTATTCTATGAAACAGTTTTAAAAACCTAAACTGTATTATAATGTTGCTGAACTGTAAGAGTTTATCATCATATATCTGCTGCCAAAGAGAAGCATTCTACTGGTACATATGGAGCTGTCTGGAATTGCTGGACACCAACACGACTTGATAATCATGGGGTGTTGGACAGTGTTCTTGATTGTAGCTTGTGAGTGTCTTCATATGAAATCCAGCAAAAAAGGGTCTCTGTCTTTAAAATACTCATTAATTTGTGTGAGATTATGTTGATTACGCTGAAGGAAATCTTGTAGTTGAGTGTTGTGAGCAAAGATGTGGTTGAACGATGCTATGGAGTAGGAATCTATAAAGATATCAATTGGTTAGAGTTAAATGTTATGTGAAGGTTCCCATAAATATCTGTCCCGCTTGGGTGTCACATGATCAGTGACTGTACACAAACAAAAAAATAAATAAATTAATTCATTGTTTGGCATCTTTATTTCTTTTCGGTCCTTAATTCTGAAAGTGTCTAGCTATTAGGACTCACCAGGCACCAGCTCCAGCTACTAGACACAACAATCTCTCCTTGTAAAACACCAGACACAACATTGGGAAATGAAACTTAATAAAATCAAACAGTCTGTTTTAAACCCCAGAACCACAAAAGAACAGCAGAAATAGCCAACTCCCTGGTGTGGGCCATGGAACTTTGTGGGGCAGACCCTTGTATTTGGTGGTGGTTCATGCTCAAAAATGCTCGTGTCTCAAATGCTGGGCCTCCATCATGTCCACCATCCACTTCTAGGACACATAAAATAAACAACCTGCCCTGCAATTCAAGATTCTGAGAAAATTGAAAAAAGAAAACAATTAACAAGTGATGAAATATGAAATGAATGTAGATCTTTGTTCAGTGTCCACAGAATATCAAGTGTCAATCACTAGACTAGAATTACCTTCTCCCAAGGCGTGTATTAGCACACAGTCATTTGCTAGAGTGGATTTAACATTATCTGATGTCACCGACAGGCGATACCACCGTAGAAGCCAGTGGCCACATGATTCAACTGGTTCAGAACGGTTAAGCTTTATTGAACATTCACAGAACTAGGAGGACTTACACATGCATCAATGTGGAAAGACACACACACACACACACACACACACACACACACACACACACACACACACACAGAAAATGAGTAGGGCAGGTGACAAACAGCATCCAAGTATCCAGACCACGCTCCATGCTGACAGCTCACACTGTAATGCCCTCCCAAACCCAGGAGTCATCGCCCACTCCCTACAATCCACTGGCTGTCGGCACATAGCCCCCCCTTAAGGTTCAACCATCCCAGTGACCCAAACCTGCCAGGCAAGGTCCCAACAATTCTCTGGACCCACATTAGCCACCATCTCTGCCCCTTTGCTGTCTGCCATGAAACACTGGGCCACTCTTAGCAGCACACATGTATGCTCAGTCATCCTAACTCACTCCACACGATGCTCAATCACAATGGCTGCTGGAAGCTGTCACTGTAGGACCATTGTCACCACTACCAGATCACTGTGCTGCTCTGGTAGTAGATCCAGAAGAGCCTGTAGCACTTTCCCCTGAAGTACTAAGTACAGCTGTGTCACAGTTTCCGCTCCCATCCAGCCATGGTACCTGGCAAACACTTGCAGCTGGGCTGCAAGGCCATCACAGCATGTGGATAGGTACCATCTCTTTCTACTTCGGTGAATTGATGATCTCGGCACGGGTCCACTTTGCCACTGCTCAATCGCCGTGGACACTCTCTCTGTTGCTGCTCGCTCAGCGCTGTCAGTGCGGACCCTCTCTGTGGCTGCCAGCTCGACGCTCTTGGCATGGATCCTTTTTGCCACTGCTTGCTTGGTGCTCTGAGCATGGATCTTCTGCTCCTTGCTCTGTGCTGCTGGCATGGATCCCCTCTGCTGCTGCTCATTCACCACTCTCGGCATGGGTACTTTCTGCCGCTGTCTGCTCTGTGCCACTGTCCGCTCTGTACTGCTGGTGTGGCTCCCTTCTGCCGCTGTCCACTCTGCTGTGCTGCCGTGGCTTCTTTCCACCACTGACGGCTCTCTGCTGCTGCCACAGCTCCTTTATACTGCTGTCTACTGCATGTTGTCACTGCCAGTCCAGGGAGCTGGCTTCTCCCTGCTGGATCCCTTGGGACAAATATCAGCTCAGTGCTCTGCTTTCTACCATCCTCTTCACCGCTTGTTGGTAAGCGTGTGGATACTTTACTTTTCCTCTCAAAGATTCATCTCTGGATCCCACTGCTGACACCGATGTAAAGTCAGTGGTGTGGGACACAACTGGGAAGCCAGACTCAACCGGTTTGGAACAGTCAAAACCTTTATTGAACATTTGCAGTACCAGGAACACTTACACATGCATCAACCTAGAGACACACACACACACCCACAGAACATGAGGAGGGCAGGCAACAAACAGTGCCCGATTGCCCGAGTGCATGCTGGGAGCTCTTGTGACAACCAGAAGATCCCCCAAATCCAGGAGTTGCCACCCACTCTCCACAACCCAGTGGCCATCACCAAATTACTATGATGTGACATAACATAATATTAATATAGCAAAAAACAAACATACAACAAATTAAGAATTAGGGCACTATATTTTACGGTTTGAATCCACTTGGTCAATTCCAAGCAATACAAAAAACTGGAGTGAGATCAAAAGTGACCAAATTTTATAGGCTACCCACATATTTTCATGAGATGGCAAGGTTTTTTATTTATTTATATTTGTCAAGGCACACATACAGAGGCTCCATAAGTTCCAAAGGAAACACCCTGGCTTTCTGAGTTGTGAGGGAGTAGAAATGCCTAATCAAGTACAAAGTTTAATGAAATTTAATACACATGTTGGCATTTAATAGAATTTATTAATATAACATATTACACTAAGATTTTGAAATGTGGTGTTTGAGTGACAAATGAAAATTTTACATGATGCAAGAAACTGTAGAACTCTGAAATTATATTTTATCTACTTAAATTTGAAAGATGAAAGAAAAACATAAAACCAAACACTAACTAACATAGGTATTGAGTATATAAAATGCATTCACAAAGAAAGAACAAAAGGAAAAAGACTGGTATACATATGATAATACAGCAATCTTAGTTTCCTTTTGTCTTGTTAGTCACTTACAAATATACACACATACACTACCAGTCACTACAAGTTTTTGAACACCTTATGTTTTATTTTGCTGTAATCAAAAAAGTCCAAAATGTTTAATGCTTTAAGTACACACTTGCGGCACACCACATATTTTACAGGTCATTTTAGTGCTGTCATTTAGACATAAAGTCATTTATAGGCCCAACAGGTTAACCCTCTAAGAAAGTCTGCTTTTAATAAAGCACCAGTTTAGAGTCCCATTAGGATCTGAGAGCAGATTCTACAGATTTATATAGTATTTGATTATTTATTTTGCATTTTGCATGGTCTGTGGTAATAACAGTGATTAACCTGTAGTAAAACATGGTTGTTCAAAAACCTTTGACTGGCAGTGTACATTTCCTTTACAATTCTGAAGTGTAATACGAAAATGTGATAAACATATTGCTCTAGAGTTTCATTTATAGTCACAAGTGATAATAGTCATCTGTACATCTTTACAATATTTGTAATATTAAGCATGGATTATACATAGTATATATATACACCGATCAGGCATAACCTTATGACCACCTCCTTTTCTCTACGCTCATTGTCCATTTTCTCAGTTCCACTTACCATATAGCTGCACTTTGTAGTTCTACAATTACA
>JAOVVH010000061.1:8540331-8556266 GCA_028566435.1 Scorpiodoras heckelii | reverse complement strand
ACAGAGAGACAGAGAGAAAGATGGCAGAAAAGCAAATGCAAGGTGCCTACTAAGTAAACGTAAGATACAGAGGTTTTTCAGTTGAAAATAAAACGTTGTGTCTGCTTTAATCCTTTATTTAGGGTTTCACTGCTATATAATGCATCTCAGTCCTGCATTTTTGCTATAATATCGATCTCACTCTTGGTTTTCCTGTTGTCATTCTATCCACTTGCTCATATTTGGGCTCCATCATGACTTCCTGCTCTTTTTTTGTCCTGTTCATCCATCTTTACATTCTTCCTCAGTGACTGTGACCTTGGTGAAGGTAATAAAAGTCGACAGCATAAGAATGATGCAGCACGCAGATGCTAGTGAGAAGCATAAATACCTTATTACCAAGCTGAAGCCATAATCTCATTCATACCCAGGTGGAGCAGGGCTAGCGCTATGCTGCCATCTCATTTTAAGGCTCTTGATGCAAAACAAGTCTTTCTGTTCGATTCCTTAATGCTTTCACAAAGCAATACAATTGTGCAGGTCTAAATATGTTTTCTTTCCATTCTGTTTCTGGGAGGTGCATGCAATCAGTGATGCCACTTCCTGTGTTCAATTTTCGACGCTTCCTTTTGTAATTACACGAAGATGCTGTCATGCATAATAGAATAAATTAAATGGAGAAATTGAAATTACTGTTGAATGATCTATTTCAAATTTATACAAATAGTCTGCATTCCTCTTATACTAAAACAATTTGCCAACAATTCATTTATTTATGAAAGAATGTCACATTGTACCTTTTATCTGTTCATAATTACATTCAATAATGTGGAACATCCTGTGAGACAATTTATCTCCTGTAATCATCTCCTGGTGTTTATTGTACACATCACAGACTAGCTTTTTTTCCTCTCGTGATGATGACAAGATAAAAATGCAGCTCATTGATCATCAGCTCATCAGTCTTCCTGTGTTGGAAAACATACTGACTGTTACAAAGTGCTGACACTGGAGACTCCTTCCATTAATGATACATTCTTACTGAAAACTTTACCATATCAAAGATTATTGTTATTATTGCACATTATTATCTGTAATAAATCTGTTTATTATTAGCCTTAGATTGTGTGGCATGTCCATTACAGTCCCTGGGATTTATCAGTTCTATGAATAATTATAGATACAAGTAATATGAGTGCATTAATATAAACCTGGGATTTGCTTTGCAACCAATTAGATTTGAGAATTCAGCAGCACTGTGGTGGTGTTATAAGTTGGCTAAAATGAATGAATGACAGAAAGGGGTATTATCATTAGTGAGCAGCTGTTTGAGCCACAATAGAGACTGATGACTGCAGGAGCACTCATGCTAAATGGTACGAAGGTATGACAATGAAAATTGATGAACAGTTGTAATGTAATCATTTTTGAGCAGCACAGAACTTCTTATTTTCTCTTAACTCATTTTTCTGCCATAAACTATAGAGACATTTCTGGAATGCTACATTTTTAACAGTCTAACATGATCAATAGTCTCCCCCAGAATTTTTCTAGACATTACATGTCACTAAAATAAAATAAAATAAAATTTAATTTAATAAAATTAAAATAAAATGTCACTAAAATAAAATAAAATAAAATATAATAAAATACAGTGTCCAGTAAAAATAGTATATCTTGACTCCCTGAAGACTTTGGTTAACAAAAAAATCTACTTTAAAATACTTTAACTTCATTGTTACAGTTTATGTTTAATGTGATCTCCTTTAGCTCTGATATACTATCAAAGTTGTGGTTTGTCCTGCTGGCTCAATACAAGATCTTCCACTCTTTCAATGTTTGCATCAGTTTGGACTGAGCGAGGGTGTCTGCTTCCAGCTCACTGCTTTGTTGATCCCATTTCTTGATCCCATCTTTTACATTTTTCTTAATAACTTTTTTAGTCCACCAAGGGTCCAGCCCTTATCAGAAAACTCCCGAAGTAAGCGTTTTGCACCATATTTCTTATTTTGATGGAAAAATTTAATGATAACTATCCTCTTCACTGAAAGCCATTTTGCTACTGATGGCTTGCTGACATCATTTTATGTCTGAAGTGTTTGCAGTATAAAAGCCTGAAGGGCCTGAAAGCTATGATTCTATCACCCTAAGGGGCTAAGACAAAATACAGATGTTAAAGAAAACACTAAGCCGTGGCTTCAAGCTTCCCACTTCCTCACAGTAAGAAGACAACTACAGAGCATCTCTGTAAAAAAAAAAAGCAGGTGAGCACCAAGCTGTCAGCTAATAGAAGTGTCAGTCTGGTGTTAATCCACTGCACATCGACTTGATTTCTGGTGAGGTGAAAAGATATTCAGCAGCACCTCTATTCGAAAAGCTGTGATTACAACACTACATTATTATCTTGAAAATTCCCCGAACACACACTCACTTACTCCTCGAAAATAGCCAAGCTTTAAAACATAATTTCAGCCTATTCATTTCTGCTGGCTGGAGACCTGCATATCTAAATGTCTTCATTTACAAGCTTGCAAAAGCAGAATGTTATGGATTGCATCTTGAGGTCTAGTTTCTTGTTTTGTTTTGTTTTTTCCATGCGCTTTTTCTCTAGAGAGGTAAGGGAATAAAATACGTTTTCCTGTTTAGTGGTTTACAAGCAGCTACATTTCTCTTAAAACTCCCAGAGACAGAGAATTAGGGAGCGATAAGAGACACTTGTCTGCAAAATACCTACACATAAAGAACAAAATATACAATCTTGAATATTACTTTAGATATTCTGTCCTAGTTTCAAGTTATCAAGCATGTGTCTTTCAGTAAAAAAAAAAAGAAATATGCCACTAGGTTGTAAACATGGGAAACTAGAAAAAAGAAAAAAAAAATTAACTGAAGGATTTTTTCCAATTATATTTTACTTTTTTAAGTTAACCAGAGCGTCTAGGAACTTTCAAGACACTTCCTGTTTCACTGGGATGTACAGTATATGAGGTGAAACATGGGTCATATTCTCTTGATTCTCTTTTTCTTCGACTAAGAGAAGACAAGAAAACACACAATTCAAGTAAGGGAAAAGTGTTCACCTTCATAATTCAGGAAATGGCTATAAAAATAGCTACATGCCTGAAAATGCCTGAAAATGCCAGTTAGGGCAATAATTAAAATGTTCCAATCAACTGGAACTGTTAGAAACTTGCCTGGTCATGGACCCATGCTTATTTTGCTCCCATTTACAGAGGAAGAAAAATTTACAGAAAAAATGTGCATATTTGGGTCACCAGGTCTCCAAAACTAGCATCAGATAGCGCCTTATTTGGAAGGCTTTCTAAGAAAAAGATTTTCCTGTCGTCCAACCACAGTGTTATACTGCAGAGAATTAGTAAATTTGTTACAGCTTAATTGCCCGAGCAGCTGCTTTAAGAAATTAGCATTAACTTATAGAATTTACTGTATTACTTTGGGAGAAATGTATCCTTTAGTGGAGAGGAGATAATGAAGATCATGATGATGATGATAATGATGATGATGATGAGGAGGAGGAGGAGGAGGAGGATGACAGGAATACATGATAATTGAATCCTATGAAGATTTTTTTATTACAAAACTGAATTATTTATTTTAAAACATTAGAAGAGCCAGGAAGTTTCATATTTGCTTACTGGGTGTAGGGTAAGATATTGTTAGGTATCGTGTTATTCACCTATAGGTATAGTATTACTTACCATTAGCTTTCAGAAAGAAAAAAAAACTGGTACTAAACTGCACCCTTCCTTGTCACTGTAGTGCTTCGAACAAGGGTAAACATTTTGTACCTTTATGACAAGAAAAGGTACAGTTTCATATTAAGGAACTGTACGGGCACAAATTATTCACTCATCCATCTTCAGTAAGTGTTTTGTACTGGTAAGAGTGGCACTTGATCCGGATACTATCCTGGTAACCCTGAGTGAGAGGCAGTAGTACACTCTGGATGGGATGCCAGTCCATCACAGGACATCATGCACACATACAGTATATTCACACACTCAAGGATGCAAGATGCAAACAGGAAGAACATACAAAGAAATGACACTTAGACACTAAACCAAGCTAAGGATAGTACATAAATTCTCCACAAAAGGTAACATAAGCCTGCTTATGAGTATACTTTCTTACTGATCTAGAAACTTGAATAATTTCAAACTCTCTGTATAACTCAAAAGACCTATCCATCTGGCTATGCCTAATTCATGTGAAATATTTCTAATGAGGAAGCTGGTGCTTCAAAACATGGACACCTGTGAGGCAGGAAACTCAGCCAGAGCAAAAGAAGTGAAACTAAATCCACATTACTCACAAACAAAACCGAAAACTTCTAATTAAAAAGCTACCAGGTAAGAAGTAGAGAGTTTTCGAAGGAGTATTTAATGGACATTTTCCATGATAATGGACATCTCAGCTATTAATGCCTTAAAGAGATGCTGACAATGACAAAGGCTCTAACTAGGATATGTTAATGCGACTGTTAAGAAAAAGGCTATGTTGTTGCTCAAGGTCTAAATGCGGACTAACTTCAACTGTCTATGGAGTGCTTTTTTTATCTTGTGATTGTACGTAAACCACTGATTAAGGTTTTTAATTAGACCTTTGTATTGCAAGCATTCATTAGTTGAAGGCTCTCAAGTTCCTTCCTTACAGCAAAAGCACAAAGTCTATTTTGAGATGGAATTAATATCAGCTTTGAGTTGAAATATTTGCACAGGAAATATCACAATACTATCTGTAATTCAGAGGAGGTTGTGGTAGTGCAGCATTCAAAGCTCAACCTCTATAAAGCACAGGCAGTACCCAGGATGCTGCCCATATATGGGCAGGAGGAAACCGGAAGCTGCTTAGTATCCCACACACTCGTGCGGCAAGCAGGAGGCAGACAGCGGAGGCTGGTTCTGGCAACGGTGACATCACCAAAAAGCCATTTTAGGACAGCGCGATTGCTCACTCTTACACTCTCTTTCCCCATTTTGCCTTTCTCTGCGGCAGAACAGAGAGTACTAAGGCATGTGTGTGTGGAAGTGTGTGTGTGTGTGTGTGTGTGTGTGTGCATGGTCTATTCTTAGAGCAGTGTTCTCCTCAGGAAGGCTACGTTCTTGCATGCATGCAGGGGCGTCAAGCACCAGAGATCCATGCAGCTCCTTTCACACGGCGAGGTTACACAAGGGACAGGGAGATTACACCAACTAATGAGAGACTGTCTGTTTTAACTGTCAAGATTTCTCCCTAACTACTTATGGAAGAGACTCCTGACACATACACCGGTGTTTTGTTTTTTTTAAAGATATCTTGCAGAACCCAAACTATTATTCACATCAGTCTTTCATAGCATTTTCACCTCTTGATCCATACAGCTGATGCAGTACAAGATAACAAGAGTAATGGATACGTCAGCATAATGCAGGAACTTGACACCTTGCCAGAGTCACTTAGCATGGCTAGGGCACCACATTTTTCATGCCATCTTGCTAGCACAATCTACACCATGACCTTTTTTTTTTTGGTCCCAATTTCACGTCATTCTGAATCAATCTGCCATACCTCTTAGCTCAGTCTCACCTTTTCTCCCTAGCAGAAAAGGGACTTTGTGAGTCACGTGAGGGTATTTTAATTATCCTGACCCGATGCTTGTTTCCTCGTGAGTCAGTGGTGGCAGATCTGAGCGTGGAAATTCAATTCAATTTTATTTATGCAACTCTTTTAACAATAGACATTTTCACAAAGCAGCTTTTCTTATCCAACCTAATTTTTTGTCTCTCTTGAAGGAAATACATAGTGCTTCAAAAGCACCTATAACAGAAAATAAAATCCCCATTCATTCCTATGGGAAATGTATTATTTTTCTAATGAAATTTATTTAAAAAACGATAAATCACATCAACTCCAAAAATACATAGCATACCATGCAGCACGATTATCTACGCAATGGTGTCTGAACCGTGTTTGTACGTTAAGTGGTTCGGGCTTTATTAAATGCAGAAATGTGTGAAAGTATAATAATAAGAGAAGAAGAAGAAGAAGAAGAAGAAGAAGAAGAAGAAGAAGAAGAAGTATGAGGGATAATAATAAAAAAACACTTTGCACAGCTCATCACGTTAGAGAGAAACCAAAAGGTCCAAAGTCCTCTGTACTGATACAAAGAACTGACACTGGAGACTCCTTTCAAAAACAGCATCTTCAGCACATCAACTAGAGCTACAACAATAAATCGATTAACCAACTATTAAATTAATCGCCAACTATTTTGGTAATCAATTTAAGGGAAAAAAGTTCTTAAATTTCAATATGACAGTAACCACTGATCAACATTTTTTCACCATTTTTCACCAAACATCTAAACGATTAATTGAGAAAATATTCGATTTTCATCTAACAATGAAAATGACCATTAGTTGCAGCCCTAATATCAGCAATTACACTTGTACTTAAGTAGCTTATTATTATTATTATAGATTATATGAAGTGTGTGCCTCTATTTCCTTGTGAATTAACTGGTATTCTAAAAAAAAAAAAAAAACATATCCAAATGAGCATATTAATAAATTGTGATTTGCCTTGCAGCTGGTACTATTGTCAGAGCCACCAACGCTCCCATCTTATACCTGGAGAGATATCTGGCTTTATATAGCAGCTAAGATAAAAAAAGAAGGTGTGTGTGAGGGGAATGGCATCACACGTTGCAGAATGTGAAGACGGAGGAGTCGATAACTGAGATTAACAGCGTATGGCTCAGGAGTTGACAAGATTCATATAATGTGGAGCTGTCTGTAATTCATTCTCCACAATTATAATTCATTGTTTGGTCAATGCTGAGCTGTAAGCTAACACACACACACACACACACACACACAAAATACAGGAATATTCTCAGAGAAACGCAGTGGACAAAACAGGGAGAAAAAGTGGGAAAAGTGCTTATTCGGGCTTTTGCAGTCTCTGATATCAAGACAGGCATTTGCTGCATTCACACACTGCTTTTTAACAACCGCTCAAATTCACCCAGGCTTCTGCATCAGAGAATCTTGTTTGCTGATCATACTCTGGGATTGCATCCCACCTTATAGTTCTTCAGTTTCTTCACCTTACTGCAGTGTGAACGAAGAAGTAAGCAAACATTTTTTTCAAGATGTTACGTTGGGTAGCATCTGACGATATCTACTGTAGGGCAAACAAGGGAACTGATGCGTGAAGAACAGAGAGAAGGGTGTGGCCAGGCGATGCATTTTCTTATACAGTGTGAGAAAGAGCAGCTGCATTTAGGAGTTGGAAGGTGAAACATGCTATCTGTGCGCGCACACACACACACACACACACACACACACACACACACACACACACACACACACACACACACACACACACAGAGTTTATTAGATAAGCTGCAGACAATTCTGTTACGCTGCATCAGTATCCCTTAGTTTATCCCTCAGTTTATCCATGCCTGTCAGCGTTTTTAAAAGAGATGTGCTCTTTATAGCATCACATAAATCTGCCCCTGTTACTTCTAAACGAATGAAGGAACTAAAGATGACAAAAATGACTAAAAAAAATACATTTCACGAATTATACATATGCTACATATAGGAGATTGGGGGACTACACATATGCACATTTTTCTGTAAATGTGCACGTAGAAGCATATGGAGGAATGAGACATTTTAAACCAGTGCTCTTCCTGCTATAAATCCCAGTCATGGGACACTGATTCCTGTCTACACTAATGAAACACATACTTTCTGAACCTATACTACACCTTTATT
This sequence comes from Scorpiodoras heckelii, assembly GCA_028566435.1. Taxonomy (NCBI): domain Eukaryota; kingdom Metazoa; phylum Chordata; class Actinopteri; order Siluriformes; family Doradidae; genus Scorpiodoras; species Scorpiodoras heckelii. Next base: position 8,548,500 of record JAOVVH010000061.1, on the reverse strand, counting down.
ACTGAAAAACATGTTTGGGAATGCAGACTAAACAAATACTACTGAAAACACAATTTGGGAACCTATAGTGAACAAATACGACAGGATTAAATCAGACTTGTGAACTAATAGTGAAGCTAGACAACCAAACAACACCCTTTTGGGAACCTTTACTACTGACAAACACTTTTGTGAACCTTTACTGGGAAGCTATATTGAACAAATACTACTAGAAAAACGCACCTTTTTGAACATATTCTGAAAAACCCAATTTTGTATACCTATATTGAATCTATTTTACTGAAGAAAACATTTTTGTGAACCTATACCAAAACTATACGACAGAACAACAAACATTCGAATGCCTAATAAACCTTTAGCAGCCGTTTATGAGTCTATACTGAATCTACAATACTGAACAACAAGCACTTGGGAATCTATACTACTGAGCAACTATTCTTGCTGGAGGTTTTAGAAACAAATCACCTGCCTGACTCCATTATTAAAAAAATACATATTAGAGGTAATGATGAACTTTCCAATAATGATACAGTATACTAAATAAGCATTAACAGAAGAATAACCTGAAAGAAAATGAAAGATGGAGCTACTGTGACCTGTAAGAGGTTTGATAAAGTCTCTGAAATAAATAATGCAGGAGCGCCTATTCCCCTTTCTTTTTTTCCAGTGAGATTTGGGAGCAGAATTAGATTTGCTTTAAGAAGCAGAGTGAAGAGCACTGCAGGGCATCCACACAACTCCATTGCGCTATGCGAGTCTTTGCCCTGATACCAATAGATATAGTCCTGAAAGCCACCTAAAGCCAGTTTACTCAATGGCCACAAGCTATTCGACCTTGAACCAACCTAACGCAAATTTTATCTCTGTACCTTTATATAACCTCAAACCTTATAGTTTCCAGTACATCACTATACAATCCATTCCTCTTCACTCTGAAAAGGAGTTGAGACATAAAATTTATACACATTCCAAATGCTGCACTGTTATGGATCAATATAAAAGAATCATCCAATAAAGGATGACATGATCTTTATTCCTTTACTGGTGCAGTTAGCAATGCTTGAGAGGGTTCCTAAATGTGTATATATAATTACAAAAGATAATCTGTGATTTGCAATGTTGCCATCCAATGGATCTCAGCAGGTTCTCTGTATCAGGCTTCTGTTTACACATCCTGACTTAAAAATTAGCCCCGCACTCATCTAGAACAGCGTTCAGCCCTATGAGGGTATGGTAGCTGGGGAAAAGGCTTGTAATGTTGTAAATGCTTTTGCAATTTGCCTGACAGGCAGCAGAGGTCTCTAAAAAATTACAAATCGCGTTTTTTTTTTTTTTTTACTTAACTGTGTTCTTCAGTAAGCACACATTTAGATATAATATACGACTGCCGACAGGACTGTGCATTCCATCTATATCATTATAGGATTATGAGTTATTTAAGGCAACTTTAAAACATAAACATTGTACGCTGCTTACTCAAACTTACATTCAGTAAATATAGGTCTTTGGCTTGCCTGTCATTAGTTAGTGTGTGAAGTACAGGGCTGTGGACATCAATATTCTGCACTCAAATCAAATATGCATTATTTCAAACCAATCAACATTTTCTGTAGAAAGGAAAGATAATTTGTTTATCTTGGTCATCTGATGTAAGCTAAACCTATTTGCAGGAATGGCATGAGTTTTGTGGTAACAACTTACAATGATGCCTTCTGGATAAAACAGATCAGCAGACAGAGTGAAAAGCATGTAAGGTTTTTGTGCTGGAAAAGCACATATATGTCACCTTTACTGTGTGTCTGAGTTTTAGGATGGCTGCACTATGAGTTATGAATCAGACATTTTTAGACAATCCCCATAACGAACATTGCTGGAGTCCTTTGCAAAGTCCTGAGGCACTGCATGGGGAACTGCAACTATGGTCTATAACTCACCAAGGTCTTTAGAGCTGCGACTTTCGCTGGCCAGTTCACCCATCCGGACCAGGGCGTCGAAGTAGCCTTTTGCTGCAAATGTCACACCTGAAAACATGGAAGCATTTGGGACATCAGAAACGGGAATGTTCTCCATGACCCTCGGGCATCCCTACACCCGTAATGGCTTCCTTAACCTATTAGGACAGGTGTGGGGAAAACGTAAGGATCTGTAAATCCCATGACGGACGAGAGCGGCTTGGGAATGCACAAAAAATGCAGGAATATGAAATGTCAATCTGTGCAAGAGCTTTATTTTTCCTGCCACATAAATGAGCACTTAGTCTCACCTGTAGTAAGCAGCCAGAAGAATGCAGCAGGTGAACAGACATACTGTCTGAACTCATAAGAATATTTTAGCTAGAGCCAAAGAAGATACACTTGGTCCTAACTGGCAGTAGTTCAGGCAATAAATGTCTCTTGGACACTAATGAAAGCTTTTACAGTGCAGCACAATCTAGAGCGCAGTATGAAATGGTGAGTGGAAGCAGTGGATGTAGTGCACGCAAGCTCCTGCTTCAGCCAGGTATGACTACAGAGACTCATCATCCAAGCCCCCATCCAAGCGCTGATGCAAGGCCAGGACAAGCGTGTCCTGGTTCAGGGAAGATTAGGGGCTGAAAAAAAGGGGGTGGGGGCTTTGTTGTCCATCGTGGTTAAGTGTGTGCTAGGGAGGGGGCGCTGAAGGAAAAAAAAAAGAAATATGAACAGAGCTCACGGTGGAGAGACGTTTGCCAAAAGCAAATGAACTGGCTTAAAAGGGGCTAAACAGAGTGATTACTAGGACCACATTTCATTTTAACCACAGTATGCCCAATGAGTTATACCATTTCTACCATTTCCCTCAGTCAGAATGCCACATGCAGACGCACAAAGGATAAATGGTAGCTGCTCAAATCAAATCACCCAACAACCATATAAACTAGCTTTAGTGTGCAAAGCAGCTCATCTATGATTCCCAATCTGCCTCAGTCCAGGCCCTGAAAACCCTCTGCCCTTCACATATCAATCTGATTAAAAAATAATAATAATAAAAAAAATCTGAAAATTAGCAGATGTGATGGATCAGGTGTAAAGCCAGCTGGGAAAATAATGAAAACCCTCATCAAATTTCCATTAATCCCATTTGAACCCATGGAGAAACGGATTTACAGAAATACTCTGAGAGAGCCCATCTGTACTGGTGTAATGGTACAGGATCTCTTTCCTTAGTCTGGGAGATTTGCTATATTTACTATTCCAGCGAAGAGATGCTTCAACCCACGGTAGCACTGGCCCAGACAGGGCTGGCATGATGGAAAGCAATTCCCACTCTGGGCTTTGGGACTATTTTTAACTCATCAGGCTGCATGGGCACACACACACACACACACACACACACACACACACACACACACACACACACACACACACACACAGTTATTTTCTACAGCTGCCGGGTGAAGTGTAGTGCATTTTCACAAACTAGATTATAACTTAACTGGGTACATAGTGCTGATTATAAATTGAGTCAAATCTTTTCATTTTAATCCATATCATAAGAACTGTGAGTCCATGGCTTCTGCAGTTATTTATAACAGCAAATCCTTTACATGCTGAACAATCATACTGTCTTCACATTAGTCTTAATTAGACTTATTATTAGACTTTTAAATTGTTAAAAAATATTGTAAAAGATTATTACAGACACTTAACATTTATGTTATGGCAGGTTTATGCTGTGATTCTGCTATAATTTATGTAATACACACCATGTGGTATATAATAACAAGAAATGCACTGGGGATGACCCAGTATAAAAACTGCCTGTCCTTGTACTTCTTGCAGATTTCAGCCATGCTTGTCCTGGATACTCAAGTGCACTGGTCTCTTTTTTTTCCCTTCCCTTCCATGAGACTCTCACATCTCAGCCCGGCCTACTTCTGCCTGCTCCGTGTTCCACTTTCCCTTTCCTGTTTCCCAGCACACAATGTGGCAATGCCTGCCTCGCCATGACTGTGTCTCGTCCACGTGCAAACTAATGTCCACTCATACGAACCGAAACAAGAAAAAGACGGAGTCCATCAGACAAACTGACGCAATGGTTAATGAAGCCATGCATGGGCAAGGGGGATGCCAGGGGGTGCAGATGGATATTGATGTGGAACATTTCATGACAATATCAGCGCAACAGAGGAAGCCAAAGCCCCACACACAATAAGACATTTTAACATAGAGTACATTTAGAACATGGAACCAGCATTGCATCCTTATATCCAAACACATTTTGGTACGAAGCTCCATGATTATAACCCACTGCGCTTGAAGCTTATCAAGAACACAGCAAGCCAAAGAGTGTGTACTGTATATGCTCGACGTTCCCCTTTATGTTTTCTGATTATACACTTGCAACTGACCAGGCAAGTGAGCTGGACGAATACCTGAGAGAGAAAACCCGTGACTGGATAATAGAAAACTTTGTTGTCGGTGTACTCACTAGAAAGAGCCTTCTCGTATGTCTTCCCCATGGCTACGAAGTTCCTCAAGCAGGGGTTAAACTGCTCCATGATGGACTGAAAGAGAAACAGTGTTCTGGTAAAACACAGAAGTAGTCGACACATACGCATACAGAATTCATCAAAAGAAAACCACCCTCATAATCATACAGTCACTGAAACAGAATATAATGGGATCCTTAGACACACTAACAAATCCAACCGGTATTGTGGTGGTTGTTCGTTACAAGAGACTGCAAGATTTCTCCAACTTTATCTAAACTTAAATAACTACACTGATGACTCAGAAATTTTTTCCTGTTCCCCTTTCACATTTTTTTTTTTTTTTTTTTTTTTTTTTTTTACTTCTTCAATTCCTTCACATTGGTGACAAATTTTAAAACATATTTTAAAATGTTAACACTGGGGGGAAAAGTTTATCCAAGTTTACAAAGAACACTGAAGTACCAGAAAAACTGGTGCACCAGGTAATACTTGGTAGGTCCCCATGGGATCTTGGAGAGAACGTTGCACAGTCCTTATGCTGATGTTTGTTGAGGCCCCAGCATTGAATCCCGATATTACTTGAGGCAGTGCTACACGTCTATCACGTGAAAGGTGAAAGGATTCTTGCCAGCCAACGTTGGTCACATTCACCAGGACGAGTCTTTAAACGGCCACACGTCTGTCGTAAGTTTGAGGTTTTGTGGGATTCTTGTAGTCACGGTACACCTTTGAAATTTTAATACGTGAAAATCCAAACTTTGCTTCTACCTCTGAAATGCTATGACCCATCTCACGAGCTCCAACTATTCTGCATTGAAAACTGCAAAATTGTGATAACTTGCCATTTTCACGGTGTATTTTGCATAGGCTCCAGTACCCGTTTTTCCGGTACTTCAGTGTATACTAATCAAGCATTAGGTATATTATGTTGTTGTTATACTGGCATGTCAAAGTCGATTTGACAGGAGTCAAGTACCTTCACTGCTTAAATATATGAACTTATTTCTAATTTCTGTACTAAATACTCAAATCTATTTAAATTAGGTCCTAAATCATTAAAGTTATGATAAAGTTACGAAGGTGATATGAGTCAGGAATAGGACTAATTGCTTATCACCTTAGCTCTTATACCAGACTCATATACATCTGCTTCAATTTTCACCTTTTATTATTCCCAGCGTCCAAAACCAAGACGTGTATGTCTCATGCACGTGTCTCTAATCCTGTTTGTGCCCAAAAATCACTGCAGTCTCTGATTAAGGCCACTGAAGTCCCTGGTGATTCACATCCACACTCACATTCAGAGGTGGGCACTCAGACACAGAGGGGCTGCTGAGGATGGAGTGAGGAGGCACCAAGTTGCGTGGTGAACCGCACTCCAGGACTGACTCACCCAATCCCACGTTCTCAGATGCCCTTTCGAGTCCATTTGTTCATTCTGTCACCCTTGTGACAGAAAAGCCCTCTGCATTCCATCTGAGCATCCGGATCAGAATAATCTCCCTCTACTCAAACAAGCTGCTACTCACAGAATAAAGTATGACCTTTTCCCCTTGCAAGCTTGCTCACGGGCTTTTCTTTGGTTTGGCAGGATCAGCCATGAAATGGGCGAAGAGTGCTGAGCATGAAAAGAAATCGTGATGTACTTAGAATCAGAGGGCTTCAGAACTATTGCAAAGGAGAAGGAAATAATTCCAGTAAAGTAGCAGGATAACGAAGCTTTTTGCACGACGGCTATACCACCAACCGGAAGAAAAGGTTAATGAGAGCTTGAGCGCGTGAACATCAAGCGCTCTGCTTGAGATGTTATGTGAAGTGAAGCTGTTTGTGAAATAAACTGGTTCATTGCCTCCTACTGTTGCACTTCTAAGAAAACAAGAGAACAAGGTGAGAGATAGTCTCCCACAAAAGTGTGTAAGCAGCAGTGGATTTTTTTTTGTTATACACAGTCGTAGTATTGCAAAATCCATCAAAACATAGAGAAGGACGTTTAATCTAAATATCCTGTTTTCTGTAATCACTAAGGTTTTTTTAATGCGTCAGTAAAAAATGGTTTTATTTTAAGAAATACCATTTGACAAAATTGGATGAAATAAGTTCTCAAAGAGGAGAAACAGCAGAGACATATAACCTCAAGTACACCCACACAGGTAAAATGTTCTTGTTTTAAGAAGCTCCTCGAGACACGTTCCACCAAAAGGTAAGAAACATAACAAGGCAGCAAAACAAACAGGGCAACAATCCAATCCATCATAGATAATAATACATGGATGCACACACTCACTCACACACACACACAAACTAAAGTAACCAGAGGTGAGAGGAAATCCATCCCATCATGGGAAAACCATGAGAAGCTCCACTCAGGCAAACTCGTGCCTGAGGCAGCAATGCTACCCGCTGTGCCACAATGCCGCCCTCATCTCAGCTTCTCATCAGTAATGCAATCTATGGGCTATTCCACAAAAGAAGCTCAGCTGTGCCTTTTTTTCCAGCTGTGATAATTAGACTGACAACACTGGCTGCTGGCAGCCGACTGACAAAGCACAGACACCTAAAAAAAAAAGGAGGAAGCCAAGAAATAATCTGTGAAGCACACAGAAGCGTGAAGGGCTGGAGGGCAAGAAATCCAGGATTTGGCTTGACAGACGCACAGCTGATGACAAATCGGACTCCAGACAGAACTGGAGTCAAGCAGCATGTCCTGTGTTCCATTACTGCATGACTGACATGAAGAAAAAAGATCTGCAAAAAGATCAAATAACAGATCAGATCAGAGCTACAACACTTACCTTTTGTATGTCAGTGTGGGATCAAATGAAATGACAGCCGTTCAGGTAAAATGACACTAATCATTAACGCAATAAAAAAGATGAAATAAGCTTCCACTATAAATCTTTATCAACTACATTAAATTTCAGTTTAATGGTTAAATATCTGAGTTATTGATCTGAGCCTTTGAGTCCAGGCTCCTTAACCCTCAACTGCACTGGAATCTGTTTCCTGCATATTTCTCCCCAATTTGGTCACCACCTATCCACTATCTAGCGCTCCTCTATTCCACAACAGCTACCAAACAGGAAGAATAAAGGCTAACACATGCTTCCTCTGAGACCCAAGAAGCCAGTCAACTGCAGCTTTTCAAACATACGGTCATGCCAAATCTCATGCGTAAGACAAGAGCTATCTACCCTCTTCCACATATCTGATCACACAGACAACCACGATTGGCTGATGTCACATCAGATGGTTTGGTCACAGAGAGGAAGTCAGAAATTGGATCCATATCTACTATCAAAGCTATATAATTAGGGTAATTCTGTGCATCCCTACTTTTTTAAACTTCCCCTTAAACTTTTCCTGTTCATTCTCATGGATGAAGAGCTTGGACTAGATAGGAACAATTACACACAGACTGACCAAGGTTAGAGTAAGTGTTATGCAATGTAGGTTAGCCATGTGACCTAAATGTTGAAAATGTTTACCCTGAAGTACCAGAAAAAACTGGTATAGCAGTTAATACTTAGTAGGTCCCCCACAGGATCTTGGAGGGAACGTTGCGCAGTCCTCACGTTGATGTTTGTTGAGGCCCCAGAATTGAATCCCGGTGCTACTTGAGGCAGTGTTGTACGCCTATCGCGTGAAACAATTCTTGCCAGCCGACGCTGGTCACGTTCACCCAGAGTCTTTTTACGGCCTCACTGCTGCCGTAAGTT
>JAOVVH010000061.1:8455357-8468515 GCA_028566435.1 Scorpiodoras heckelii | reverse complement strand
AAGTAGAACTGAGAAAATGGACAATGAGTGTAGAGAAAAGGAGGTGGTCATAAGGTTATGCCTGATCAGTGTATATTTAAGTCAGATCACTCAAACCACTTTAGGAGGTCTGAGACACATTTTAGCCAAATGCTACATAAGTATAATTAAATCCATCTCTCCAAGCAACTTCAGACAACCAAAACTGCTTGCAGTACATGGCCATAACTTATGGGATGCACAGTAACTGGTAAAGTAAAAGTAAACATGTGGAGACTGAGTGACACAGGGTGATATCAGACTTTGATCTGACTAATAATTACTTACTGTTTCTGCAAAAATTTTATTCTTCATAAGACTTTTTAGCATTAGACAGCTTCATGGAGTTGACCTATATTCCTAACAAGCCTAATCTTTAACTGATTTGACAGCATGATACTGAGTGACCATCTGATACTGTTCATACTTTAGATCCATCAAGGCACTTTGCATTGTGAGAGCTAGCTATTAGCATTCAGCTAGTTTGCATTAATTAGCCTTAGTTTTCCAATGTTCCTTGATTCCTTATAGTTTCTTGTAAATGCCTGTAAACAAGATCTATAAGCTGAACATCAATGCAATAACCATTTTAAACAATTATGCACAGCTAAACATGTACACTACAAATATGTGGACACCTAATCATCAAACCCATATGTGCTTTTTGAACATCTTATTGCAGATTTAGTCTCCCTTTGCTGTTACAAAAACCTCCTCTCTTCTGGGAAGACTTTCCAATTGATTTTGGTGTGTGGCTCTGGGATTATGTCCAATCAGCAACAAGAACATTAGTGAGGCCCAGTGCTGATGTTGGACAGGAAAACCTGGGGTCCAGTCACAATTCCAGTTCATCCCAAAGATGTTCAGTGGGGTTGAGGTCAGGGTTTTGTGCAGGACACTCAAGTTCTTCCACTTCAGTCTTGACAAACCATGTCTCTTTGGAGCTTATTTTATACACAGGGGCCATATATGGGTGTGATGGTCAGCTGTCCACATATAGCATATTTACACAAAATTCTTACTCAAGCACATTGAGAAATGTTTAGGTTTTAAAGACAGAACTTACTATTACACTCTTCACATATCCAGCAGTTTCAAGTGCCTGAAAAATAAAAAAACAAAGAATTATTATCCAAGACAGGTGAAGTAAGACATACAACCTAATAAAAATAACAATCTCTCTTTATCTTTGGAATAAATGTCATCTACATGATGTTTATTGCCACCATGATGTGGTAGTGGTAGCTCAGTGGTTAAGACATTGGACTACTGATTGGAAGGCCAGGGGTTCAAATCTCAGCACCACCAATGTGCCACTGTTGGGCCCTTGAGCAAGGCCCTTAACCTGAGTCTGCTCAGCTGTATAAATGAGACAACTGTAAGTCACTTGGGATAAGAGTGTCTGCCAAATGCCATAAATGGAAATGTAAAATGTGATGTATCATTATACTCTAAGCTAATACATTTGACTTGCTGTAATTGCTAACCTGAAACATTTCAATGTTGGCTAAAAGCAAATTACTGCCCATGTAATAGTCCTTGAAGGGTGTTTGTGTGTGAATAGGAGTAAACAGGAAAATTAACAGAAGGCTGTACCTTAGACAAATCGTCAATGATGTTTTGCTGCTCAAGGACCTGCAGACGCAGGAACTCCATCTCCCTTTCCTCATGGCTCTGATCCAGGTCATTCAGAGAGCTTGGCCTACGCAGAGGCCCCACCTTGTCCCGCTGACAGGCATAACACACTGCAGTAAGCATCTAATACACACTGCTCCACATGCACCACTGTTAGCTTAACATTATCCATTAGTCTCTACAGACCATATTATTAGATTAGCACTGGCACATCTCCTTCACTATTAGTTTAGCACTGGTCATTAATCTTAGTCTATGCCACACTCCAGTAAGGGTCATCATCCCACTGTATCTTTAATAATCTAAAATACAGTATGTCATGCATGTTTTATCACTAAAGGTAATAATACGGTAAAAGATAGTTTTAACCTTTGTAAGTGATTTACCATGTAATGCTTATAACACAGTGTGTTATGTTACTGGCTATGTAAAGCTGTTTAACCAGGTAACTGCATGCAGGTTATGGAGGTAATGTTTAGCTAATGTGGTGACCATGGACAATTGAAGGTGTTACGGCATCTTGATTACTACCTTATTTTATTTAATAATTACGTTTATCGAGTGATGGATGACTAAGCTGACTATTTAGTTATTTGTACTTAGGTACTACAAGGATGACTAGTCATCTAGTTTTACTTTACAGTAGTATTAATTAGGTTGCTTCCACACTAGATTGTTTAATAGCCATGTAATGCTTGTTAGCGGGTTATTAGACCCTTGTTTCCATGGTAGCTTGCCTCTTGTTTCCATGGTAGCTTGTTTGATAATGAGGTAATGCTTGTTAGCTGGAAATTAAACCCTTGTTTACATGCTAACTTGCCCCTTGTTTCCATGCTGGTCTATTTAATAGCCACCTAATGTTAGTTAGACAGCTATAACAAATTGGTTTCCTTTTTAAAAAAAAAAAAAAAAAAGATTGGTACACCACCTTTTAAATCTGTTTTGATCTGGGACATAAGACAGTCATGTAATAGGGCGTGAATTTAGTGTAAGCAATGTAGTTAAAAGCATATGATTTCAGTAGTATATGGCATCTATGGCATCTATCTTTGTACTGTCTATAACTTAATGGAGCACAAAGGTCCACACTTTCTCTTGTCTCTGTTCAAATGCACATGATTAAAGCCCGGAGGCGCTCGATCATAAGGTGAAGGGCTAATCCGGTTCATATAGAGCAAGACAAATGAGTGCATTTTAGATTTTTTTTTTTTTTTTAGGACTGGTAAGGAGAATTCTTCAATGTACCATAGCAAGCATAACACTCGTTTTAATTTCTAAGAGAGTCAGATCAGTTTCAATGATGCTGAAAGATCATTTCATGAGCTAATCAGTGCAGCGCTAGTGAAAAGGTCAGGTGGAAAAACAGTGGATATTTATGATTACTGAAACCAAGCTACTGATTCATATCTTGTGTATACACAGTAGCTGATAATTAATTCTTATATATTGACTGGTATTTGAAAACCAGCATTTTCGGTTTACGTGACATTACAGCACTGATAAGCATTCATATTTAAAATAATTGATGAGACCTATATTCCAGTAAGAGCCTTCAGGGTTATTTACAGTACAACAGTAAAATTGATCTTTTTGTATGCTATCATTAATGCACCAGAAAGAATCAATCATTGTTATTATAATGTTCATGGTGCACTGTGGCTTAAAATGGACAATTAAATCCCAAACCCAACAACATTAATGCAATTTAGAGAGAAACCTAGCGTACAGCATGTTCTCTGTTGGGGATCACAAAAATAAAGTGATCCTGACTCAATGAAATATAAAATGCAAGCAGTCAATTGATAATTTAAACACTGCTGAAGTAGCACTATATGGTGTGTTTAGGTTTTACATGTAATCTGTGCAAAGGTTCAGAGCTTTTGGTTTAGTATATACAATAAATGTTATTTTATGAAACATGTTGAATGTGTGTAGCACCATTTCTATATTCTCCTGTGTGACGAAGCGTAGTTTGTTCTCCATGCGTCTGAAAGCGTGAGCCAGCTCTTCGTTCTTACGACTCAGACGCCTATTCTTATCCAGAAGTGGTTTATACTGGCTTTCTGCCTCACGGAGACGCTTCAGCTGTGAATTTAAAAACACACACAGACTTAAATGTGAGTATACAGTACACATGCATTATACATGCATTATAATAGCAACATTGACTGATGCATTATAATAGCAACATTGTTGAATATTAAATATTAATATACTGATGTCTAATCCTGTCTTGATCAAGAAACATGATTATTTATTAGTATTGTATCTCTAAGTATACAACAAGGACTATTGTCACTTGTATTATCACATTACGCTTACTAGAACATATTTATATCTTTTTATAGCTTCCGATATTACAGTGTGTGACATTGGCAGGTGTGGTCCTCAGTGTAGTTCTGAGAATCAGGGAGAAGTGGTGGCTCAGTGGTTAGGGTTTTGAGCTTGTATTTGGAAGACTGAAAGCAGGATAACTCCAGACTGCCACTGTTATGAGTTTTACAATCTCACACCCTCACTGATAAGTGTCCTCAATTGATCAACATGTTAATACAAAAACCGAGGTTCCAGTTAGTTATTTGCTAAATTGCTTAAAATCCACTAGCAAGTTTGGCCCATTACATTTTTCCATCTCAGTATAATTCCCAACTCATTAATTCCGCATCAACATGTTCTAAACTTATTCCTCCTTCTATTAACTGGAATAAGAAGTGATAACCCACCAATTCATTACGTTCCTCTGAGAGAAGCGCGTTGCGGTCCTCCAGCTTGCGAATGATGGCACTCAGTTCAGCGATTTTCAGCTGGAAACGACGAGCATCCTTCTCATCCAACTGCTGTACCTGAAACACAAACCCACTGCAGACATCTGGAACATAATATTATGTATAGCATAATCACAAATCAAATGCCTGCTGTCAGGCTTCAGTTGTCCAGGAATTCTACATGAGTTTTATATGAATTTAAGCCGTTGAGGAATGGCTATAGTTTAATTATAAGTATTTACACATTTTTAACAAGGAACTGGCTTGTGTCCCTAGGAGACATACATAAGATGCGGTGAAAAAAGCTGGGTTTTATGGAGATTGTTGTGGTCACTTCCTTATGCAATACCTTTTAAAATCAGTATCACAAAAGAGGACACAAACATCATATGTAAGTTACAGTATAGTGAGTTTGGACTTGTAGTTCATTCTCTGTAATTCTCTGTCAGGAATGTTGTGCAATTACCCAAACATGAAAATGTACCCTTGTAAGCTTGTCACTGTAAACACTGAGAATAATGTGTAACACATCGAAATATATATGAAGCACTGAAAGGCCATAGGAGAGCAAATCCACTGGCAGCTGCTGCTGAATAAAAACAGATTTTTAAAAAACACAACCAAACAAACAAACAAACAACTAAAAGCAGCCAACCGTACAAATTTAATACAGTAAAGAAAAGAGCTAAGGGAAAGGGAAAGGTGTGAAGTCAGTGTGTAGGTGGGAAAATGTGTGAAGCTTACAGTCTGGGATGTATAAGATGTGTGTTCTCATCTTATCTCTTACAGCACTACACAGGTGATACCTCATGCAACTATCACTCAACAGAAAGTGTGAAATAAGACTTTTCTAGATCTGCCTTAGGGCTCTCCACCAGCTTAGCTTAGTAAAACAGTCCAAGTGCTAGAAGCCAGAAATATAAGATATTGTTATTGCAATATATTGTGCTTGATAAATGTGATCATGAGAAAAGGTTAAATATCCAATATAGAAAGATCTCAATTATACAAAATATACACATTGAGAGGCTCACACCCAGTGCAGGAGACAATCTATTAATAACTTAATATCTCATGTCTATATCATTTAGACAGCATGTGTAGGGAATAACTACTGGGAAAAAAATTAGTTTTAAAAAAGGACAGAATGCACTGAGCTTAGGCAGCCACAAGGAAGCAGCACATATGCAGATGCAGCAGGTTCTACCAACACAAATTCATGTATATTGCTTATTTTTTATCTGGAAATAATATGGTCTAGTTGACAGCTAATCCTGGATGAAAAACCCAAAATCAATTATGGTGATTTTTATTTTGCATTCATTTCTTTTTTCCCCTACCTACCAATTCCCACCCATTAGCCATCTCTCCCCTATCATATACAAGCAACCAACCAGAGAGGTTGGCCCATCCAGGCATAGACTTCACAAGACCTCTGAAGGTGTGCTGTGGTATCTGGCACCAAGACATTAGCAGCAGATCTTTTAAGTCCTTTAAGTTGTATGTTGGGGCCTTCATGGATTGGACTTGTTTGTCCAGCACATCACACTGATGCTCAATTGTACTGAGAACTGGGGAATTTGGAGGCCAAGTCATGTTCCTCAAAGCATTCCTGAACAATTTTTGCAGAGTGACAGGGTGCATTATCCTAAGAGGCCACTGCCATTAGAGAATACTGTTGTCATGAAGGGGTGTACTTGGTCTGCAACAATGTTTAGGTAGGTGTTACATGTCAAAGTAACATACACATGAATGGCAGGACCCAAGGTTTCCCATTAGAACATTGCGCAAAGCATCACATTGCCTAATTGGCATCTGGGCTTCCCCAAGTAAGCTATGCACACGCACCTGGCCATCCACTTGATAACTGTGATTCATCAGATCAGGCCACCTTCTTCCATTGCTCCATGGTCAAGCTCAGATGCTCACGTGTCCATTGTAAGTGCATTCAGTGGTGTATAGGGGTCAGCATTGGAATGCACTGTATGTTCCAACACCTGTTTATTATTGCAATTTGTGCTAAAGAAGCTCTACTGTATGCACAAGACAGGCTAGCCTTTTCTCCTCGTGTACATCAGGGAGCATTGGGCACCTATGATTCTGCCACCCTGTCCTTCCTTGGACCCAAATTTTTAGACACTAACCACTGCATAAAACCCCACAAGACCTGCCACTTTGGAGATGCTCTGACCCAGTAATCTAGCCATCACAATTTGGCCCTTGTCAAAGTCACACAGATTCTTATGCTATGCTTTTCCTGCCTCCAACACATCAACTTCAAGAATGGACTGTTCACTTTAATGTTATTATCAGTGTCATTCACATCACCTGTCAGTGGTTTTAATGTTATGGCTGATCGGTGCATACTGTATTTTATTCTATATCAGTAATAAAGATAAACTTCTTTCCACATATACATACAACTAAATACATGTTGTAGTGAATATAAAATTATTAATTATTTAATAGTAATAAAGAAACAGTGTCTCAAAAACGAGCTAACCATTTCAGCACTACTGAGTCCTTATTGTTTTGCCTATTGTTATTTCTATACTATATATTATTTTATTTTCACTAAAACCAATGAGAAATTTTTTAGTGCTAAAGTTAGTATGCTGTGTACTGATTGCATTTTTGTTGGTGCATCAACTGTTTTTATCTTAAGGAATTAAAAGTACTAAAAGTGTTAAGACGTCCATTCACATGCTAGGATTATGTGAGACAGGCATTAAACGGTTTAAATAGCAAAAAGGTTTAAATAAATAATCTAGCAAAAGAAAGATAGGAAGCTTTTACAAATACACAAAACCCTAGTTTGACACAAAGTAAACTGCCAGGCTAACAATCAGAGCTGAAGCCAGCAATGAATCAGGAAAGCACAATGTTTACAGTGAGTATATTCAGGGATGTGGTTGTCAAAATTATTAGTGTTTTTCTGAAGCAGGTTGTGGTGAATGTTGCCATGTATGCTGACTTAACAAAATCTAATCTGATACAACACCAACCCAACAGTCTCCAACAGACTCTAAACAATCTACTGAGATCCCGCACCATAAGTGCGTGTGTGTGATTACACTGTCAGATATGGTTTAGGTTTAAATTGTCTTTTTTCTGTCTAACCTTCAAATTTACTTCAAAAAAGTAAAAATTGATGAAATCCACATTTACGCTGTTACATTTGGTTCCATAGTTCACATGCCAGATAAAACAAAGCTACAGTCTCATACTTTAAAGTGTTTTTTTTTTTTTCAGGGCAATGTTGGGTTGGTGAGGTTTGAACCTTAAAACACCAATCAGGAAATTTAGATACAGGCTGAATTTCTCTGCCACCAGTAGCTCTGAGTAATCACCAGTCATGGCACATGTGCTTAGTGTTTCATCTAGTTTGGTATGGGTTCACTATTGTGTCATGGTCTGTTCTAGTTTTCCTGATCTAGAGAAGGTTTAAGGACTGTTAGGGAATAAAAATGTAAACATTCGCTGGCTGTCATTTTAGGTCATTGTTGTTTCACAAAATCACCTGCAAGTAGTGGAATAAAACATTCATTTTATTGTTGTTTTTCACCAGACACAAATAGGGTAAAATTCTTCACATGCAAAAGGAAAACGATCTAATCATGATTTTGTTTCATTGGTGTGTGGGTAAATACAGCCAGGTGACCGCACCCATTCTTTAGGACTTCATAAGTCAAGGCCTTTACACACCAGGGTGATTTTTTGTGTGATTTATTCACAAATCAATATATTTTTCCAAACCGATGTTTTTGTCATGATTACTTTCACACATAAGAATATTATTAGCAAAAAAGTTACTTTTTTCAAATGATATTGAATTTTCACAGATTTCTCACTGTGAATTAATGCATCAACCCATCATGTTCTGTAGAACAATCAACAGCAATGGCAGAAATGTACTCCATAGTAGCTTAGGCTTTACTGCCAACTCAGACAGACTGCTAGACACTGCTCTGGATCAGTAGGGTCCCAGTCATTTTTCCTCTGCCACCCGTGTGGCAGTAGCATCCCCAGAAGGACCTCAAACTGTTCCACAGACATCCTAAAATTTGTTCAGAATTGGCATGGTACAGCTTCAGCTCCTGTACAAGGCAGTTGTAAAATGGCATGTACCCAAATTATCCCCTTCTTTTGTTAAGTGAGGAGGAGGAGTCCAAGGTGGCAGATTCCCGTGGCCGACAGGACTCGGCTGAAGTGTCCTTGAGCAAGACACCTAACCCCAATGGCTCCCCGGGCGCTGGCTAGGGCTGCCCACTGCTCCGGGCACGTGTGTTCACTGCCCCCTAGTGTGTCTTCACTAGTGTGTGTCTCACTGCATGGATGGGTTAGATGCGGAGGTTCAATTTCGCTGTGTGCAAGCACAGTGACAAAAATGTGTCACTTTCTTTCACTTTCAAAGATCATCAGCACTGGATGATGTTGAAAGCATAATTTTTGTTAAGAATAAGCTGCTGCAAATCTGTGAACCTTTAAGTGAACGAATGTTGCAACAGTTGCAAATTTGCATCACCACCAGTATTTTGCATTTTCATCTTCCTGATGTCCCCGGTGTGTAAAAGCCTCTAGACAGAAGGCTTTATATAGACAATTAATCACCATAATTAGGAGCATACACTGAATGTAACATACACTGTGCACACTGTAAGCAGTTTCATTTGAAAGAGTTTTTTTAAAAGCAAAAAAGCTATGGCTTTCATCTTAAAAGCTTAATAAAATGCCACAAACACTGTATATCTGGTATGCACACCAAAATGTAGAAAAAATGAAGCTTTAGGAATCATCTGAAACCCAAAACATGTTCAATATCAAGCACTAAATCTTCATCAGATCATGATGAGTTTTGTTGCCATGTTAATGATCATCATGATGTTCTGAAGAAGCTTGAGTACCAGAGCTACTTCCTGACTAGAGGTCATATTAATTTCTGAGCAGCAGGTAGGTGCAACATTCACCAGAAGCACATTATTAGGTGCGGAGTGAAATTTGCTTACAGGGTTAGCTGTGTTGTCTGCTGTGTCTCCTGCACCAGGTGAATATGGAACCTCTTTCTTTGGGCTGAGGTCTCTGATCACAGCCAACTGATCGCTTACAGCCTGGTTCTGCTGCTGCAGCTTCCGAGCCTGAGCCGCCTGCACACCCAAGTCCCTCTCCAGACTGAGCACAGTGCGCTCTTTAACCTTAATCTCATCCATCTACAGAACAGAACACAGTATAGTCATGCACACATACACACACACACACACACACACACTCAGATAACACTCTAGACCTGCATATGACACAGGTGTTTCCGAAAGCTTTGTGTCATTCTGACTGGAACATAGTATACTCTCTCTCTCTCTCTCTCTCTCTCTCTCTCTCTCTCTCTCTCTCTCTCTCTCTCTCTCGGGAGGATCTTCCATTGACATATGTTTCCTCATGGTGACCAACCAAATGTCCCCACACACTGTCTGCCCAAATAATGCAGTCACCACGGCAACAGTGACATAGCTTGTTATGGACTCCACACATTTTGAAGAGCAATAGCATCAAGACCGAGTGGGGTGTGTTGAATAGCACCACAATTCTGATATTCATGTTTGTAAAATTAAAAACCAAGCTCAGTGATTGCACAATGACTGCAATGTTCGATTTCAATCTCAAATCTGAACTTGTGGCTCTAGTCAGGGATTCCTTTACTGGATTATAAGCACACTCCAAACTTAAAACGTAAAAAAAAATTTATTATTAACTAAATAGAAAGGATAAAGTGACTAATAAAAGAAAAGGAAATAGAGAAAAAATGAAGAAAGGTTGAATAAACCAAAGCACAGGAACAGCTAGTTTAAGTCAATTACTTAGAACAAAGGAATGGCTTATGAAAGGTGATATGAACTGGTTCATTCATTCATTCATTATCTTCCGCTTTATCCCGCTAGTTGGGGTCATGGGGGCTGGAGCCAATCCCAGCGTCATCGGGCGAGGGCGGGGTCGCTACTCCATCGCATGGCCAACACACACACACTCACGCACACATTCACACCTATGGGCAATTTAGAGTGACCGATCAACCTAACATGCAAGTCTTTGGACTGTGGGAGGAAACCGGAGTACCCGGAGGAAACCCATGCAAGCACGGGGAGAACATGCAAACTCCACACAGAACGGCCCGGACCATTAATCGAACCCGGATCATCTTGCTGTGAGGCGTGTGTGCTAACCACTACACCACCGTGCTGCCCTTATATGAACTAGTTAAGAGATATAAACTAGTTAAGAAATGTAAAAGAAATGTAGAATAGTTAGCTAATCTAAACTTGAATTAAAGAGCAGGATGGACAGCCAAAACCAGAACCAATTTTAAGCATAGGAACAGAAGGGAATGGCCTTACTCTGTCTGCTGAAATTAAATATGCCGGTATGACTGAAAAGCTGGATTTGAAGATTCCAGCATCCTGCATGATATGCTCATTACAACACCTTTATTATTTTCTTTTCTTTTTCAGCCATTATGCTGTAGATTTGCTGGTGTGCTTGGGATCATTGTCCTGTTGCATGACCCAATTGTGGCCAAGCTTTAGCTGTCAGATTGATGCTTTCACATTTGACCCTAGAATACTTTGGTATACAGAGGAGTTAATGGTTGACTCAATGATTTCAGGGTGCCCAGGTCCTGTGGCTGCAAACTAAGCCAAAATCATCACACCTCCACCATTGTGCTTGACATTGGTATGAGGTGTCTTTGCTGTTAGGCCTTGTTTGGTTTTGGCCAAACGTGGCATTGTGTATTGTGGCCAAACATCTCTACTTTGGTCTTGCCTGTCCAAAGGACATTGTTCCAGAAGTCTGGTGGTTTGTTCACATGCAACTTTGCAAACTTAACCCGTGCTGCCATGTTCATTTTAGAAGAAGAGGATTTCTCTTGGCAACCCTTCCAAACAAGCCATACATGTTCAGTCTTTTTCTAATTGTACTGTTATGAACATGAACATTTAACATGCTAACTAGGCCTGTAGAGTCTGAGATATTTTTTGAAATTTCTCTGAACATTGCACAGTCTCAACTTAGGGTGAATTTGCTGGGATGTCCACTCCTGAGAAGATTGGCAACTGTCTCGAATGTTTTCCACTTATGAATAATCTCTCACTGTAGAATGATGGACTTCAAATTGTTTGTAAATGGCCTTATAACCCTTCCCAGATTGATGGGCAGCAACAATCGCTTCTTTAAGATCATTGCTCATGTCTTTAATCCTTAGCACTGTGTTAACACACACCTGAATACTCCAGACCAGCAAACTGCCAAAACTTCTACTTTTATAAAGGTGGTCACATTTGCTGATTAATCAATTAATCAAGGGCATTTGATTACCAGCAACTGGCTGCTACTTAACCTCTTAATTCCTGTGGAAGCAGAAAAGGTGTATTTTAATGACATGGTGGAATCTGTTATTTGTTATTATTCATCTGAGGTGATATTTATCTCATTTTAAGATCTTCCAAGGACCAAATATTTTTATTATGTCTTGATACATAAAACCATAAAATTCAAAGAGGGTGTACTTTGGTTTTCACTTGACTGTATGTCGTAATAATTGGCTTCCACAAGTTTAAAAAAGAATAAAATGGTGCTATAAGTACTACATATGTAGACTATAAATCGATCCATGTTCAGTAACAGCTTTCTCCTGGTCAGAGTTGCAGTGGATCCAGAGTCATGCCTAGGAACACTGGATGTAAGATAACTGTACAGTGAATGCCATTGCAATGTTAGAGTAGGGTAATTAATGCTGCCTTAAGCCAGACTGCCCACATCTGTGTATTTAGTGGATTTAAACTGTTAATGTGATTAGTAATCATTCAGCAAGCGACCAATTTTACACCAAATGTTTTTGCACAAATACCAGCAAATATAATCATATATAATCATGCTAGCAGATTGGTAGTATCTGATGCTTGCTGTAGTATAAATCACAGTTCATGGCTGTGATTTAATAAAAAGGCATTAGGGTTTGTGTTTTGGTGTTTAGTTTTCCCTTGCCCATGGCCTGAAATGATAAAACTCTCAATTCTTAACTCTCTCTCTCTCTCTCTCTCTCCCCCTCTCTCTCTCTCTGTCATGCACACACACACACACACACACACAAACAAAACCACACATGCACACACACTGATCACCGTGGTAACGCCTACACTGGGTGTGTTACTATGAGTCACCAGGCAAGTGGGGAGTAGTAGTTAATTTTCACATCAGAGAATGACAAAGAGACAGAGAGAGAGAGAGAGAGAGAGCGAGAGAGAGAGAGAGAGAGAGAGTATGAAGATTTTAGAACATAGGGAACCAGGGGACTGAATATATCTTTGAACCAACTCAGGCAGACAGGATTGATCTGATGAGCATGTCTTTAACATTTCAGTATTTGATATAAACAGTGTAAAGAGCGAAAATTCAAATGGGGCTTGTTGCTGTTGACAAAATCCCAGCTTCGTGGCACAGAGCTAAACAGGAAATATACAGTGGGTTCGGAAAGTATTCAGACCCCTTTAAATTTTCTAATAATTTTTCACTCTTTGCTTCATCGCAGTCATTTGCTAAAATCAAAAAAGTTCATTTTTATTTCTCATTAATGTACACTCAGCACCCCATCTTGACAGAAAAAAACAGAAATGTTTGTAAATTTATTAAAAAAGAAAAACTGAAATATCACATGGTAATAAGTATTCAGACCCTTTGCTGTGACACTCAT
>JAOVVH010000061.1:8405792-8418409 GCA_028566435.1 Scorpiodoras heckelii | reverse complement strand
ACCTGTCCTTTGTTGATCTGGTGTCCTTCATCTCTAACCTGTGTCGCAATCCCATTTCTCCATTTTACGGCAGTAAGCGTCGACCTGATCTCCGATACCGGATCAGAGTAAATGAACTTGCCCTGCAGGAGTTTTCTTGATTTCCAGGTGTCATGGTGGTGCTGTATGTCCTGTGTTCATGGGCATGATCTGAACAAAAAAAGACATAACGATCGGTTCCGGTCCAAAATATCAGCCCTGCTTCTGTATGCCTATATGCCTTTCGACATCCCTAGTCGTCAGTAACCTTGTCCCTGGTTATAGGTCACCCCGTCACCCCCCCCACACTGTCCTCCAACACAGCACTTGAAGCCCATCGAACCGTGACTATGCACCATATTCTGTTGTGACAAACTGGAGTTAAAATAGTTCACAGGTCTACAGATTAACAATATACAGTGACAAGCTAACGTGGAATGAAGGTCATGTTTACTGATCTGATCTGTTTACAGTACATGGAAACATGATTGTACAATATAATGGTTAATTGGTATGAATTCACATTTTGACAAAGTCATATAATTGCAGTTAGATGATTATGTGATTACAAAGGTGCACGTGAAATACAGTAGCTGACATATTAAACATAAGATCGATCACTTTCTTGATCATTGGAGGAAGTGAATAGATTGAGCATACAACAAACAATTAGAAGTAAAAAAAAAAAAAAAGTAGACAAAGGGATGAGAGAACCATATGTTTTGTGCACCTTGGTTTGAGGGAACGATAAGGTTCATGGCACCACGCTTGCTATTTGGAAGAGACATGGCATGATGACAGACCCAAAATCCATGACTTTTAAAAAAATCGGAAATAGGAAGCGTGTGTAATGGTTGTATGTGCATCATGAGACATAACAGTAATGCCAAATCACTACCATGACCATCCATCCCTGATTAGTAGTAATATTAGTTTTAAACAAAGTAGCATGAACAATTCATGAAACAAATAAAATCCTTTTTGACTAATTCCTACCCGTTGTTTTAGATAAGTACATGCAGTTCCCATCTAAAAAAACAAAAGCATCTAAACGAGGCACTTTGGCTTATAAAAAGTGTATAACCTTGTGGCATATCTGGTATCCATGATAACCCTGGTCAGGGATTGCACTCACCCAACACGGTGTAAACACATTTGTTTTTATGATGGTAGGCTCCTGGGTGGAGCTGCACTTCAATAACGGAGGTGGAGAAGCTCCTAAAGCAGCAGTGGAGGATCAGGCTCAGAGCTCAGCGCCCTCTGGAGACATGGAGAAGATGCTGCTGGACGCTCAGCACGAGTCTGGCAGGAGCAGTTCCAGAGGAAGTTTACCCTGTGACAGGTCAGTCCTTTCACTAATTAATATCCAGCAACATTCATTTATTTTAGTTTATTCGTTAACCACACTGAAACCCAACGACGACCGATATTAAGTAGATTTATAAAAGAGCTATTGCTGAAAATATCACATATTTTGTAGCCCCAAAGAAAGCAACTGGCCTCACTCACATTTAAGTGTCATCTTCTTTACCTGTCTAGTCCTCCAAGGTCCCAGACTCCTCTGCACTTGAGCAGAGGCTCAGAGGTCCACAGCTCAGGAGAGAAAAACAGCTCACAGGTATATTTTAGTGTTGGTTGGCTGCCCAGCCTTATAATGCATTACCGAGTCTTATTGTGATGTTGATAGGCCTTAGTTATGGAACCGCTGTAGATATGATTACTGGGTTACTGCGTGATCATCGTAATCAATGTGTCAGGATGAAAAATGTGCTCCTGGTAACTGTTTTGCTTTGGGCTCAGTCTGATGAAGACTTTGTGGAGAGGAGAAAAGAGGTCGACAACCTGATGAAGAAAAACGTTGACTGGATATGGGACTGGTCGAGTCGACCAGAAAACATCCCACCCAAGTAAAAACCACACACTCATTACACAGGGTCATGTTTATAATAAAAGTCTAAATCACTAATGATATGCCTAGACTGTGTAACATGCAAATGTTATGACTGATGATGCTGTTTCATTGCATACAAATGCAAACGTGAACAATGTTTTCCTTAAGAATATTATTAAAGAATATACATTTTGTCTGTTTGTCATTGTGCGGAAATTTCACGAAACAAGTTAATCCAAACTCCCATCCTCAAGTGTTTGTTACACTCGGTTACAGCTTTATGCTTCTCTGACTCTTTCAGAGAGGTAATGTATAATATTTAAATGCAGAGTTATAAAACATAAAACTTCTTTTTGACAATACTGTCGCGGCGTGTGTAGTACACAAGGACCAGCCAGAGGCGGCATGTTCCCCAGAAAGACTTTAATTGCTCTTTCAGAACATGTTAAAACACACAGGTTAGAGCAGGAGTCAAATCCCCCTTTTTCCCTCCCCAACACATCCCCAGAAAAACCCTTGCCGCTCATGGTAAGTAACACCAAATACATGGCCCTCTATGAGAAACGGGCCTACTGCCGCAAGGCATGCTGGGAACACATGCACAGAACCGCATAACCCCGCCCCCAAACACACACAAGACTGACAGCCGTCACAATACTATGCTGCATAATAAGGTATACAGTACACTGGAGCACCCCCCCCCCAATGTAAACAGTTTCGTTTTATTTACTGCTAAACTTAAAATGCTAAATTGTATATGGGTTTACTTGCCGTTTTTATTTGCTCCAGAGTGTATGATTTTGTGTTTTTTTTTAGGGCCTGACTGTTTAAAGTGAATGAATTGCCTTGTTTGTTTTCAGGGAGTTCTTGCTGAAGCAGCCCAAACGCTCCAGCAGTTTGAGTATCAGGAACACTAGTGTGATGAAGAAAGGAGGAATCTTCTCTGCCGAGTTCCTCAAAGTCTTCCTCCCGTCTCTCATCGTCTCTCATATCCTCGCTGTGGGGCTCGGGTAAGTGACGCCCACCACACAAATACTATGTTAATTGGGTTGCCAGAAGATATTCAGTGTGCAGCTTGGCAATGATGTAAGTCTCTGGACACGTATTCGCTCAGTTGTGATGACGTTGCTCCAAGTTCTGCCTTAGATGTTCAATTCGGTTGTGATCTGGTGAGTGCAAAGGCCATAGCATACAACTTACATCATTTTCATCTTCATTAAATCATTCCGTGAGCAGTTGTGCCCTGTTGATGGGGGCGGGGTTACACTGGAAGAGACCACGCCCATCAGTATACCAGTGTTTCAACATAGGATAAAGGAGATCATTTAGAAGAAGTTTGTACTGCTTTGCAATGACCCATACCAATCTATTCAGAAATTTCACATGGATCCCTAGTTGTAGAGTCCCACATAATGAATTTTTTTCAGTTGTTGTTTTTCAGAAAAATGGTCTGTATCCCGTTTTTGCTGTAAATGCATTTTTTGGGAATATGTTTATGTCTATTGACATTTAGAGTACAGACAAGTATGTACAGAGATGATACAAGGGCTCTAATACACTGAAGTACCAGAAAAACTGGTATACCATTTAGCACTTGGTAGGTCCCCCACAGGATTTTGGAGGGAATGTTGCACAGTCCTCACACTGATGTTTGTTGAGGCCCCAGCATTGAATCCCGATGTTACTTGAGGCAGTGTTACACACCTATCACGTGAAACGATTCTTGCTGGCCGACGCTGTTCACGTTCACCCAGAATTCTTGTAGTCACGGTACACCCTCGAAATGCTCATAACATGAAAACCCAAACTTTGCTTCTACTGCTGAAATGTTATGACCCATCTCATGAGCTCCGACTATTAAACCGTGTCGAAAATTACCATATTGTGATATCTTGCCATTCTCATGGCAGAAACGGCTCTAGAAACTTCCATAGATGTCCATCACTTAATATACACACTGGCGGATGCAACCAATGACATGCATACATGGTGTTGCTGTGTATTTTGCATTGTCCTTCAGTGTGTACGTCTTGACACAATTCATTGCTAATACTATCCGGTTGGCAGAGTAGTTCATAACCTAGTTTGTTTAGAAATAACACAATAAATATATTATCTGCTTTTTTTCCCCCCTGCTGCCCAGATCCAAGCAGTCTCAGCCCCTACTGAACTATGTAATGTCCACTATATTGTGTCACTGCAGTATAATATTACCTCGGTGAGTGAGTGAGCTATTTTGACCCCGTCTTCAGTACGGTCAACCGTGGACGTTTTGAAATGCAACACTGGCTTGTTTTCAGCATGACACGGCAGTACATCATTAACAGGCATGCCAGTTTATTCAGTGGGCTTCTGGGAACACGCTGGCATCCAGATCTGTAAACCAAAAACCAAGAGGTTCTCTGGTGATTAACCTGTTGGAGCTTTCAGTCTGATTCCTCTGCTCACATGCCACTTAGTGCTGCTAAACCCGCATCTCTCCATGATGTTGAGAACACAAAGCTAAATCACTGTTTAACTTTTAGAACGATATACAAATATCGGATTAGCATGAGGGACAAATTACTTGCTTGTTCACCCCAGGGGACAAACAGAATTATCATTTCACTCCTCTACCAACAAAAAAAGCTGTACTTTTCTCCTGACCTTCCCAAAAGATGACTTCATTCTTTACTGAATCTCGCCACATGTGGAGCGAGGATGTGGTCTGGCTGTTGGTAGAAAGTATTTTCACTAGACATATTAATTAGCTTGAATTTATGCTAGACAGTCTTCCAGAATCAGGAATCATCAGTGACAGAAACGGAGTATGAATACAGTACAGTACAGTACAGCGCATGACAAAAACTGACACTTTAATGCCAGCACAACACACAGACACTTCACATTTAAACACTCTAGTGAGTAGAACTCAATACCAACAGTGTCGACAGGGATGCCTCTGCCACCGGCAAGTCTAGTCTTCCTTCCTACTAATTTCCTGTGCCTTAAATACCCTTAAAATATTCTCTTGACCCTGCATCAATTCCAACATCTAATCAGCTCATCTGATATATAATTCCATATAAATCCTACAAACGATCAGTCACTTGTTCTAAAGATGTAGCTTTAAAGATTTTCTCAGGCGACCAACCTGCAAAAAGATGACACCAGCTCGAATAATGACTTTAGTTAATAGCTGTTTGTCCAGATAACACAACAGCTCATAGCTGAATTGATACTTTCTGCCTTTTTGTCAAGCACATAAATAAGACGCTTCATTAGCAGAGGCATTTTCAAGAGAGGATGAAGATTGTAGCTACATAAAGTCGCTTCAAGTCCCCAGGATTCAAGTACTCACTTATGATCTGGTCAGTAGTAAAAATCAATCTCTTGCATTTTGCAATGCCAAGTAAGCTGAAACATTTTCCCTTCACATCCTGACATCGTAATAACTTGGAGATAATTACAGTTGTGTTCAAAATAATAGCAGTGTGTTTTAAAAAGTGGGTAAAGCTCAAAATTCTTGTAATAGCGTTTATTTTCATACACATCTCAAAATGCATTGAGAACACTGCACGTTCTGTTCCAAATCAAACCATTTTATAGTTGTATAACCACTGTTTCTGACAACGGCTTCACATCTGTGTTGCATGGAGTCGACCAACTTCTGGCACGTGTGAACATGTATTCCAGCCCAGGACCATTGTCTACATTCCACAATTCCTCTGCATTTCTTGGTTTTGCCTCAGAAACAGCATTTTTAATGTCACCCCACAAGTTTTCTATTGGATTAAGGTCTGGAGATTGGGCTGGCCACTCCATAACGTTAATCTTGTTGGTCTGGAACCAAGATGTTGCATGCTTACTGGTGTGTTTGGGGTCATTGTCTTGTTGAAACACCCATTTCAAGGGCATTTCCTCTTCAGCATGAGGCATTGTGACCTCTTCAAGTATTCTGATGTATTCAGACTGATCCATGATCCCTGGTATGAGATATAAAGGCCAGACACCATAGTATTAGAAACATCCCCATATCGCGATACTTACACCACCATGCTTCGCTGTCTTCACAGTGTACTGTGGCATGAATTCAGTGTTTGGTGGTCGTCTGACAAACTGTCTGCGGCCCCTAGACCCAAAAAAAACAATCTTGCTTTCATCAGTCCACAAAATGTTGCGCCATTTCTCTTTAGGCCAGTCAGTGTGTTCTGTGGCAAATTGTAACCTCTTCAGCACATGTCGTTTTTGCAACACTGGGACTTTGTGGGAGCTTCTTGCCGATAGTTTGCCTTCACATAGGCGTCTTCTTTAGACTTTAGGTCACTTTAGACTTTCTTTGATGTCCCTGGAGCTGATCATTGACTGAGTCTTTGCCATTTTGGATAATTCTTCGATCCATTTGAATGGTAGTTTTCCGTTTTCTTCTACATCTTTGTAGTTTTGGTTGCCACTTTAAAGCATTTGCGATCATTTTTAGCTGAGCAGCCTGTCATTTTCTGCACTTCTTTATGTTTTCTCCTCTCCAATCAACTTTTTAATCAAAGTACGCTGTTCTTCTGAACAATGTCTGGAACGACCCATTTTACTCGGTATTTTACAGAGAAATGCACTAAAACCAGCCTGCACAACATCTGCTGTTTTCATCCTTTAATAAGGGCCACAGGTCCTGTTTAACAGACACCTGTTTTTTCACAGAATGAATGATCTCACTAATTGAACTTCACACTGCTATTATTTTGAACACACCCCTTTTAGTTAATTATTTAATTACACAGAATCAGCAGCACGCATGCTATGATGGTTGGGCATGGTTTTTTTTTAATTTACTACACCTACTATTAATTTTTTTTGCCATGTAGAAATATAATTTCTACCAAAAACAGTGATTGATCTGGTCAGTGATGTACTGCTATTATTTTGAACACAACTGTATAGTCAGCTGTGAAATTTTAATGAAGAACCTTCATAGTTAAAAAAAAAAAAATCTGTAGATAGAATGATTAAATACACTCTGTGGACAAAAGTGTTCTGACACACTACTTAATCATTGAATTCAGGTGTTTCATGGAGTCCCATTTCCACAGGTGTATAAATCAAGCACCTAGCCATGCAGTCTGACTTTACAAACATTAGTGAAAGAATGGGTCATTCTAAAGAGCTCACTGGATTTGAGTGTGGTTCTGTAATAGGATGCCACCAGTGTAACAAGTCAGTTCATGAAATTTCTTCTCCCCTAGATATTCCAATCAACTCTGAGTGGTATTATTGAAACATGGAAGCATTTAGGAACCACAGCAACTCGGGCATGGTGTGTAACTTTACTGTGTAAAGTTACACAGTGGGGTCGTTGAGTACTGAGGCACATAGTGCGTAATAGTCACCAATGTTCAGCTGTCTCGATAACTGCAGAGTTCTAGACTACCTCCTCTGGCATTAACATTTGCACAAAAGCTGTGTACCGGATGCGTCATAGCATGGGTTTCTATGAAGGAGCAGCCGAATGCAAGCCTTACATCACCAAGGACAATGCCAGCGTCGGATGAAGTGGTGTAAAGCACGTAGCCACTGGAGCAGTGGAAACATGTTCTGTGGTGTTATGAATCACACTTCTCTATCTGGCAGTCTAATGGATGAGTCTGGGTTTGGTGAAAGCCAGGAGAACGATACCTGCCTGACTGCATTGTGCCAACTGTAAATCTTGGAGGAGGGATAATGCTATGGGGTTGTTTTTCAGGGGTTGGCCATGGCCCCTTAGTTTCAATGAAGGGAAATCTTAAGGCTTCAGCAAACCAAGACATTTTGGACAATCATATGCTTCCAACTTGGAAACAGTTTGGGGAAGGCTCTTATCTGTTCCTGCATGACTGTGCCCCAGTGCACATATCAAGGTCCATAAAGGCACAACTGGGTGAGTTTGGTGTGTAAGAACTTGACTGGCCCACACAGAATCTTGATCTCAACCCCACTGAACACCTTTGGGATGAACTAGAATGGAGATTGCAAGCCAGGCCTTCTTATCCTCCATCAGTGTCTCACCTCACAAATGTTCTTCTGGATGAATGGGAAAAATTCCCACAGATACACTGCAAAATGTTGTAGAAAGCCTTCTCAGAAGAGTGGAAGGTGTTATAGCTGTAAAGGGATCGACTATATTAATGGCTATGGATTTAGAATGGAAGGTCATAAAAGCTCCTGTAGATATGTGTAGGTGTCCAAATACTTTTGTCCATATAGTGTATGTATGAATCCATAGAATCTATAGCTGCAAATATGTATACCTAACCGATTTTTTCCCCCCGTCTGCTCCCATTTCCTTTAGGGTGTACATCGGAAGGCGTATCACAACCTCCTCCAGCACGTTCTGAGGGAGAACCTGCAGCTGCACCCTCAACACCTCACCATCGCCGCTGCTTTGTCCTGAATCGATGTTTCAGTAGATGCAGTAGGTCAGGAGCGCTTGAGCCGTTTCCACTTGCGGGCCGTGTGCTGTGCTACACCGCCTTCACCCCCCCCTCGTCGTGTATCCCTCTGGCTCGCACTCACTGCTTTTACAATCCACCCTGCACTGGAAGGCCATTTTAGATTTGGAGCCAGTGGCTGAGTAGTGTCATTCGTGCTCCACCTTCATCTTATAATTTCTTGTGCAGATATATAGAGAATCTGTTTAAAAGAAATATTAGTCATGTTAACTGTAGATGTAAGGAAGTGAGAGAAATAGACCAATATGCTGGAACTGAAAATCACTACAATTAGGGTGTAGTTCTGATCTAGGATTAAATAGACATACTTGATAGCATGGGGAAATTGTAAAAAAAAAAAAAAATAATAATGAAGAAAAAAAAAATATATATATATAAAAATATAAATAAAATGTTTCACTGACGTTTTACTAACAAAATGGTACAGTACAGCTTTAGTGACTTGATTAATTCTTAGTATGAGGTACAGGAGGGGAAAAAATGAAACAAATGGCATAAATATATTACAGCAATCAGCTACTCATTTTGGAGATAAAGGGAATTAGTCAGATTGCTGAATCCAAATTGGAGTGAAATTGATCCTTTTTTGGTTTATGGTTTTATTCTGCTCCACACTGCACGAGTAAACAAACCAAAAAGCAATAAAACGTCTGATTGTTGTGTGCAGCTGCAAACATACATGCAAAACCGAAATAAAGAAAAAGGCGAACAAACCAACTCAACATCACAAATCATCTCTGCACAGAGAAGGTGCATAATAAATATGTCAATTAGAAAATTATCTAATAGCAAAAGGGTTTTTGTTTTTTTGTTTGTTGGTCGGTCCAAAGATTCTGAACATAATATTTCTGCAGGGCTCCATAGCTCTGGTCTTCAGCTCAGTTTATTAGCATGCATTTAAAAAGAAAAAAAAAACAACAAAAAAAACCCTAGACACAGTCCAAGATACACTACCCATCTGATTCACTTCCTGCAATTGAACTACACTAGAGTTTGGGTGAAAGCACACATCTCATTCTTACGAGTAGTTTTGGTCCACACCCTGAGTAAAGGATGCACCAGGGTTCAATTCAAGCAGGCTGAACACTGTATAAGTCGGAGCACCAAAACACGTATAGTGACAATATTTAACGTGAGACTATCTCATCATAGGGTTATTTATGCCAATCAGCACTTTGTCTTATTCCCCCATGTGGAAAAGGGGAGCTGGTCCTACATCAGCACTCTCAGAAGAGACTGTTAAATGAAACACCTTGAAATGTCTGAAATTGCATGAAGCCTCATCCTAACAGTACACAGAGCTGAAGTTCTGCATCTAAACATACAATCAAAAGACTCGTAGCTTATGAGTCAGATTTCAGTCTTCACCAGTCTCTTGACATGTGATTGTTATGTTACAAGACTGTTGTTTTTGTTGTTCTTTGCTGTGATATTTAACTCAGGTAAGCATCTTGTAAGAGAAAAAGATGACTAGATCACTGGCCAGACCCAAAATTCATTTTGGGGTAAAATGACACAGGTACCAAATGCAGAACACTTCTGTTTATTGGCAATAAACAGCGTGACTGTTTTATGTTCCGTTACATACACCGAGTTATCAGACTATTAGATCAGGTATCCAGTTATCCTGAGAACAGGATCAAGTGTTTGATGTGAACCATGGTGGCAGAGTGACTCTTGTCGGGTTTCGATGAAGAACATGGGAACAGCATGGCACACTGGCCATGCTCCATCTTGGATGGAAACTTCCTGAATGAAAATGCACGAGACGAACATCCTCCAAAAAGTGTTCCAGGAATAAGAGATGCGGACAGCAGTTGGTTTTGAAGGCCAAGAAGAGCCACAAGACATTATGTTTTATATAGCCAGTAATCTGGTAGCTCAGTGTAGAAAAATCCTTGACATTCAAGCACACAGTTATCCATCGTGCATGTGCTGTGCAGACTAAACACAGGGTCATTTCCTTGTTTCGGTTGCTTCCTCTATTTACTCTAATTGCAATGTAGAAATGTCCAGACCTGAACCTTACGATTCAAAGTCATAAAGTCACCTCAGCTGCCGTGATGACTTTTCATTGGAAGAAGGCAAGCAGAAAAAGGAAAATCGATGTAATTTAGTGCATGTTGTGTAGTGTGTAGAAATGTTATGTACAATGTGAAAGTTCCGTGGTTTTGTATTTTAAGTGAAAACCAATAAATCAATGTTATCAGTCTAATTTGTGTGTTATTTTCCATAACTGCTCATCTTTACCTTAAAAACAAAAGAGCTAGCCTTTTTGAGACAGGCCAAATAATTTGCGAGCAATGTCCCATACTCAGGTAAACACAATTAAAATTTATTTAACTTTGGTCAAAAATAATCAAACAAGTGTACACTTCCACAATGTTAGCATCATTATTTAACAAGGAACAAGGCCAGACAGAGGATGCCCTTTGACCTGTCTGAGACTGTAAATTTGGGAACAAATCAACTGTACAGCGTTGTACTTGAACCGTCAAGTTTTTTTTTTTTTTTGTGATGTTGGATCACGTGTTTTAATGCCACCCGGGGAAATCAAGCAGCGTGCAAACCGTGAAGCACTTCTCAGTTATTCCCGTGTCCTGACGCGAGCTGGCTAAAAGATTTAACGCACAAATATTACATTTTCACTGTGTACGCCGCATTTGTGCAGGAATACCATGATCAGCATTGTGGACCACTAGTTTTTTTTTTTTAAACTTACTGGAGGAAAAGCTTGCTGTTCCCTCCTGAGGCACTAGACTCTGCTTGGATGGACCGAATTCTGGAAAGTATACGTTATTTCTCATAGTTCTTCATTAGTGTCCAGATATGAAGCCACGGGTACTGTAGCAGCAAATATACAGGAGGATGGAGTGATTTAATGTGTCGTTCAGGGTTGTGTGAGGGTGGGGTGTGTGGGGGTGAATGGGGAAAAGATTCAGGCTAAAGGCAGGGAGTGGTGTTAATTATACCTTAATGTTTATGGTTACTATGGTGAATCATTATGTGATTCCCTTCTATAGTCATACAGAGATTTAAGGCTGAAGTGTCCCTTTAAAAAAAACAAACAAACAAACAAAAAAAACACTTTAGAGTCATATTTGACAAAGCCGGACGTTCGGAGAGCATACAGCAATACTGACATTTAAAATGGCCGAATGTCCTTCGTTGTACAGTGCAACTGCAGCTTCAAGTAGTCCTATACTGAATATCTCTTTCTAACCAGCTGCTTACTGATGCGTTTCCACCTGGAGATCAATATTTTGTCACAATCAGCTTAGGTAGTTTCCCCCTGACATCCTGACTACAAAGAAAGTCGCTTTATTGTCCAACATTGACCAAATGGTTTCAAAGGAATGACAGCAGTGCTGAAAAAAAAAAAAACAACCCGAAAACATCTGATGTGCAGGTGGACGTCACCTTTTAGCAGCTGGCTAGAGATCAGCAGATCAGCAGAATGACTTCACATTTCATCACTGGTGCTCCGAATCCACATAACATGCAAACACAGAACATAAAACCCCCCCATACATACCTGCTCATAATGTAAAAAACGCTTTCTCTTTGTATCTTTGTAGTTTTGTTACTTTTATTAAGTGGTTTGACACCAGATGGTGCAGTTATATATAGACAGTCAGTGAGTAGATGTTACTATGAGATAATAAAAAAAAAAAATGGAAAGAAAAATATCTGTCCACTGACCAAAAGGGAGACCTGTATTAAGTGCTTAAAAGATAAAACACCAAGGCCTGTGATTAAGGCCAGGGGGAGGAATGTTGACAAAACATCAACAAGCAAAAATGTCATGTTTCAGAAACTTCCAGAGACAGATATATGTGCAGTTCTGACTGTAATGGATATGCACGTTCCTCATGGTGTGCTCCACAATCTGGGTTGACAAATAGAACAGTTGAAGGCTCAGACTAGAAGAAAAGAAAAAAAAAACAGGTTTGTGACAGCTGAAAAAAGTCGGTTTGGCCTCTGTGTTTTGTTATTTCTGCTCGGCGGTGCTGAGGAGGAGTGTCGGCCTTCTCCTGGTTTTAAGGTGGGTAGGGTTTGCGAGGGCGTTCGTAAAATTTCCCTGTGTAAATTCAACGAGTGGGTCAATCTTGCACTGGGAGGAGCAACAAGGCTGTAGCCTCTCTTACTGACTTTAAGAACTAGACTATGGAAAGAAAGTACAAGTTTTTTTTTTCTCACGCGTCCTCCGTCCTGTGCCGGCGGGAAGGGGCGGGGCTGGGGGCGGG
>JAOVVH010000061.1:8281268-8294377 GCA_028566435.1 Scorpiodoras heckelii | reverse complement strand
GACTACAGTCTGTAATTGTAGAACTACAAAGTGCAGCTATGTGATAAGTGGAACTGAGAAAATGGACAATGAGTGTACAGAAAAGGAGGTGGTCATATGTTTATGCCTGATCAGTGTAAATAACAGCATAGTATTTTTTCCATGTTATAGCAGCACATTTCATTGTTACTGACTATTAATCAATAGCAATAATTACTAAACATAGCTACAAGCGATGATGGAGGGTTCTTGCATCTCTGGCATTATCGCCAGATTAACACAACACCACAATTAAAGGATTTTGTTTTTCACTAAGCAAGCAAAATGCCTCCTGACATCAGTGATTTAGCAACATGGATAATGTGCTCTAAACACTTAAACAAACATGGCGGTGACCCTTGTCTGAATGTGTCTCAAGGGGTACATAATGACCTCTAGGTCAACCCACAGGCTACAACTAATTCATTTGAACAGTTAACCATCTTGTCACTCAGTAGACTTGTGAAACAGCCCCAGAATCTGTTCAGATGTGCCAAAATGTATCTTTTCCCTATGGCTACACTGTTCAAGATATCAAAAATTGCTTCACAATATAAATTCATGCACACAAAGTCACTTCCTCGTGGGCATGGCAAATACAGTGTACTTAAAATTTGTTCATTCTGGGAAGACCCACCTGCCTACCAAATTTGGTGAATGTACAGTACTGTGCAAAAGTCTTAGGCACCCTATAGTTTTTAGGTGCAACTTTTGTTATTGCTACTTTTATTTTGAGTTCTGCATTATTGAGTCAGTGCAAAAAGATATGACTTTATTTCCAAATGTTACTTTTCCAACCAAAAATTAAATGTTATACAAAAATGTTTGTATGTCAATAACAAAACAGAAAACATAATGAAGTCTGCTGGGTTTTGCATACAAAAAAGAAGATGTAAGTGTGACAGATGTGGCTGATTCTCGAAGATGCTCAGTAAAACTTAAAAGCTAAGTTCCTTATAGAACTACACCTATTGTACCTGGTAACACTGTTTAAGAAAAAGACACACTGAATATTGACTTCCTTCAGTTTATTACTTTTTACTGCACTTTATAGTGTTTTCTTTTATGTAGAAACATCTTCATTATTTTCGAAGGCATCTTTGCTTTACAGTAAGTCTTTGCATGTGCATCATACTGTACAGTAATTATCTGGTAAATTTTACTGAGCGTGTTGGAGAATCTTCCACAGCTCTTCTGGAGACTTTGACTGTCACATTTTCTTCTTTTTCTTGTATGTAAAACCCAGCAGCCTTCATTATGTTTTATGTCTGAAAAGTGGTCTGTTATGTAATGTGTTGCTTTCGTTACTGACATACAAACATGACTCAATGTCATATGGGTGTTATGGAGCCTCTGCTGCAGCTACTACTTCTACTACTACTACTACTTCTACTACTACTACTACTACTGCTAAATCTTCTACTTCTACTACTACTGCTACTACTTCTACTACTACTACTACTGCTACTACTGCTACTACTACTACTAATAATAATAATAGTAATTGTTATGGGAACAATAGAGCATTGCCCCTATTACACCTAAGTACACCTCATGCTCCTCATGGGCAGGTACAAAAGAAAGGACAATAGATTAGAAAATTGAGACAAGCAATGATACTCAAGTGATGTACCTGAGGTTGAGGAACTGTCAGAACCAGAACTGTTAGCAGAAAAATATTGTGTATTTTATGAATATTTATTTGTATAGAATAGCTTCACACAGAACGACCTCTTACTGCATATTCATATTCATCCCCAGTAACTGATTTATTCTGGCCAGGGTCACACAGGTTTGAAAGACTCTTTCAGGAACACTGGATGAGAGGTGGGAGTACATTCAGCATGAGATACCAGTCCATTTTAGGGAACCATGCACATGCACATTCACACACTCATTCACGCCTAGGGACTATCATCCTATGTTCATAATTTTAGGAGTTCAGAGGAGACTGGTGAATATGTAAGAAACTCATGCTGACACACGGAGACCATGAATAAAAACAGCACATAGAGAGTAGCCTTAAATCAGTATTGAACCAGAGACCCTGGAGCTGTGAGTGGCAATGCTGCCAGCTGTGCCACTGTGCTGCCCCTGACCTCTAATAAGTTTGAATTAATGGCAACAGTGCTAAATTACACATCTGGCAGTTTTAGACTGAGAACTGAGAGAGTTGACACATCATCCACGGTAGATTTTGCTCTGTACATGTAACAGCTTTCTTGGTACATTGTCTCAATGTGAAAGCTAAAGGAATCACATTCTTTTGATTTTTACTATTCACAGACCGTTGACCAAAAGGAGCCTTTGTTATACTCCGCATTAAACCTCATTACAGCTCACATTTTGCCTGTCATGTTTCATAGTCTTGCCAGCTCTTTGTGATTGGGTCCAGTGCCACGCGGGATAATGGGCTGACCTTCAGGCCAGTATTAGCATATGGGCCATTATCTTGTAGATTATAAATGAGGTTGGCTAGGTCGATAGGATGATGACTGTAAAGAGCATAAAGCTGTTATTCTCCATGACACTCTTACTTGTAACCTTTAAAGACACTTTTTATGATTGCTTAATGTATACCACCTCCCACTCATGAATGCAACATGGCATTAAATCTTTAAAAGCTCCGTGCAAAGAGTTTTAAAATTACTTAGCAAACAAGGATTTAGGTTTATATTCTGTGACAGATAGGAGAGGTGTACAGTGCAGTAAATTTTAATACTGACTTTCCACTGGGTTACAAAGAGCATTGGGCTTCTGATTGACTCGTAGCCATAGTAAGGAAATGACTCAGTCTGGGAGAGTATGTGTCACAAAGTGGTACTTCCCACAGCTGAGTGTGGTTAATAATGGGCGCTATGGAAGTATATCAGCGATAATGCAGAGAAGTGACTCCACTCTCAAGCATTACGGATTCTCTTTATGCCTGCACCACACTCCATGCACATTACTGGAATATAATTGACATTCTGTAAGTAAGCCACATTCATACAGTATGAAGCTACTGGTTTCATCCAAACGCTTTATAATTCCTAAGTGTGAGCCAGGACGCTCAAACACAAAGACTGGAACATTGTTATTGTGTGCTGATAAATGTTTGTGAAAAAGGATTTTATATGAATAAATGGGCTTTTGACAGTCCTGTGCCACTAACTTTTACTTCATGCAAAATTGATCAGACCCTTTTGAACCCACAGTTCCTGCTCGATACAGAATATTTGAGTCATTATGACGCAAAACCTTCTCTAAACATTAGTTTTGAAGGGGAAAAGGGTCTTAAAATTTGAAATTAATTTTAGATGAGAATAAATTCATTATAATGCAGCTGATTGGTCAGAAAGTATTGATTAATTTTCTATAACAGCAGCTCTGACAGCTGCAAGGGAAATCATAGGTAATTCACATAGACATGTAGAGTGGATTCTTTACATTACTGGATTAAACAAAAAAGGTGTAATCATTGTTACGGTGATATGTTTCTGTGAGGAAATTTTTATTTAGTATTTTTTAAAGGAGTCTTCAGTGTCAGTACTATAGGACAGTCCAAGGTAAAGATCTTTGCCAGTTTTCTGAAAAAAAGGAAAATATGCAGGATGGAGGATATGGATAACATGACAAGCTATATATTGTGACGCCAGCAGTAAAGGGTGACGCAACAAAGCCTTTTTCCACAACCTGGTTCAACAAAAAATGTCACTTTAATAGGAACAACAAAAGGAGGGACAACACACTGAGGGAACTAGGAAGGATGGTCTCACACATGCCCATTCTGTCCATGGTAGGTGGCATTTCTCAGTCCTACCTGCAAAGCATGCTCAGAGATATGCACAGTGCTGAACCGAATCACAGAAATGCTCACCCACTCCCTAGATCCAGTAGTGGTTGCCATAACATTATGCCTTATTAACTTAAAGATAGAAGAAAAAGAGAGTTTGCTAAGGAAATGTCTGTTAAAGCTGGTGCAATGTCAGTAATGACAGGAGCAAATTTGTTTCATGCATGTTCCACATGTTCCATGTAAGCAAACTGCTGTGGTATAACACATATACGGCACTTTGGATTTATTATGCAGGCAGTGATTCATGCATTATCCAAGTGGAATATACAGTACACTTGAATTGGATGTTGCTGGATTTCAGTTATTTATAAAATAAAAATAAAGACCCTAACAGTTATCCAGTCCAAAACTGACCCTCAGCTTATTGCATGCACATTTATAAACACATCGAGGCAATTTAGCCCTCTTGTAATTTCATTTCAGCAGTTTTATCAATTTATTACTGATGAAACTTTCTATTGTGAGGAAATCTGATGCCTTCATCCTGCAGATAAAACCCTGTTATTGATATGGCTTAATCCATAAAGATGATCATTGTACAACTATCCACAGTTATTCATTCAGAGCTTGTTTCTATGACTTGTAATGGAAGAGAACGAGTGGTTTTAAAGCATGAGAACTACAGTATGTAATACAGTATACAGCTTTACATATTGCATATTAAATAGTGTAAGGATCAAGCTAAATTGAACATAGCAGAGATCATTCTGTTTTTCCACAATGTACAGTACATCTATTGATTGGATTTTACAGTTAAAAAACCTAAAACTTTATTTGATCAAGAGCAAATCAAACCGCACACAATCCTGGAATCAAGATGATAGAACGCATCATATATCACACACACACGCACGCACGCACGCACGCACGCACGCACGCACGCACGCACATTTGTCTTGCTATACCTGTGAGGACTTTCTATTGACATAATTATTACTGCAGCTAATTAATGCTAACCCTAAACCAGACCCTAACCTTAACCTCAATAATGATAAGGCAACGTTTGGCACCTTTATTTTTAAAATTTTGTTAAAAATTGCAAGTAAAAAAAAAAAAAAAACTCAAAAATTCCTTATGGACAGCAGCAAAATGTCCCTATAAGGTCAAAATATCATATGTTCTTATCCTTGTGGGAGCATTTGGTCCCCACAAAGATATAAACACACACACACACACACACACCTAATCATTACCTGTAGGCTTTGCTACAGCAATTGAAATTCATTACACTTCCCCTGCAGTATTCATATTTATATTTATGTGCTTGATATTGACAAGTCTTCATAGAATTTTTTATTGTCTTTGTGTTTAAGAACAACAAGTTTTCAAAATCATAATAGCCTACTGCTGCCTGACTGAGAATGTACTAGGCACAAATGCACCCCTCACACATCTGCCTTGCACATTCAGCCTAAACTCCACAGTATTTTTATTCTCTGTACATATTGGTGCATGTGATGTTAAATACCCATTACAAGCTTTATACCCATTATGGCATAAATATTTTGAGTTACTTAGGTACCACTCATCAGGGGTGAACTACTATCTTGTTTGTCATTCAGTAAAGTCCAAATTAATCACTGTTGTGTACACTAAGGAATGATTATTCCTCGTGTCACTTATTGTCAAGTGTCATGTAACTGCTCAGAATAATGAGTAATGGAGATGAGATCACCTATATCGAGTCCCAGTCAAGACCAAGAACTTAAAAGGTTGTGTCTGAGTCAAGATCAAAGCCGATTCTCAATCTGCGTTCTTGTCTGTACTTGTGCTCTTGTGTACTTGAGAAACGTCATCAAGCGCAGCCTATGTAACTGTTCCATTCAAAAAGTCTCATCTAGTCAAGTACAGTTTAAATGCCCAGATGTGTTCTTGCTCTGCCCATGTTATCAAGGATGCATGGGGAGGTGACTTGTGTTGACTTGGGACAGTCACATATCCCAGAAT
This sequence comes from Scorpiodoras heckelii, assembly GCA_028566435.1. Lineage (NCBI taxonomy): Eukaryota > Metazoa > Chordata > Actinopteri > Siluriformes > Doradidae > Scorpiodoras > Scorpiodoras heckelii. Next base: position 8,288,574 of record JAOVVH010000061.1, on the reverse strand, counting down.
GCATTTGACACCAAGCTAAGCTTGATGCCGGATGAGAAAAACCACAGCTACTTTCGAAATACTACTGTTGTTGTGTTATGAAATAAAGTGAGAATGTCATTATTATGTGGTTAATTTATCAAGAAAGAGGCTATGTCAAAAGTTGCTCTGATGTTTGTGGAGATGTGCGGTCACGCTAGCAGGTTACGTCAAGAACGTCAAGTACGCTGCTGTTCCAACTGCAGAATGACCGTACAGTGTCGTTCCATCCTCGGGAGTTTGTACTCATGAATCGAACTTACCAAGTCTGTACTACCGAGTACACAAGTCCAAACTTGGTGTTTTTTGTATTGAGAAACACCTCAAGACTTTGGGATTTTGGGGAGGTCAAGACCAAGTCAAGACTGAGTCTTGACAAGAGTCTTTGGAGGAAGCAATACAGAGTTAAGACTGAGCCCTGAAAAAAGTCAGTTTTCTCTTACGTCACCAACTTCAGTCAGTATAATGTGAATTAATTGATTAATTTTTATATATATTTTTTTTACTAAGATGTATAATTATTTTGAGAGGAAAAGTTTTATTGTCACTGTGGTGGGGGAAAAACAGTCTTGTGGTCTCCATCTAAAATTATGAGTCTGATCCATGCCACTGTAGTCCACGACCGATTCAAGAACAAGTAGAAATACTTTCAATTCCGAGACGAGGCTGAGTAAATGTAAAGACCGGACTTGAGTACTACTACACTGCTTTAGAGCTAATAAAGAGTTTAACATGTCACTCATGTAAACATGTTTCATATTCCAAAGGAGAATTTCAATCATCATTAGTGTTAATCATAATTGAACTGTTTACCATTAGCTAGAATTTATCTAGATTTGCTTCCTAGCTTACTGGAATTGATATTAGTCTAATCTAGTGTTAGATAAGAAAACAAGCTTGGTTAAATATATGCAGTTCATCTTAGCAAACAAGTGATACCTCAGTATGTTTTTTTTTATTTAGTGAAGTTCATGCCTTCTAGGGAGGCAAAAGTTAAGCCTCATTTAATTTTACACAAGCCTTTGCTTACTCCACCATACTGAAACATTTTACTGAGGTAAACACACAGATAGCTACAGCATGTTTGGATTTTTTTTGTAAAGCTGCTTTGGGACAATGTCCATTGTTAAAAGCGCTTTAGAAATAAAATCGAATTGAACTGAATTGAATTGAGCACTAGCTACATTTTGTAGCATGTGGCCTACAAGGTCTCTGTAGATGATGAATTCTTGATAGTCTTTGGTATGTTAATGAACTTGATCGGCTGCTAACCTGAACATATTCTACTGAGATATATCATATCTTCATTGGCCAAATGAGAGAAGAAGAGAACATGTGATTTGTAAGAAGTAAGATCTAAATGAAAATTTAAGCCACTGCTCAGCCCTAATAGCACAAATATGTGGTTACAGTTTACTGAACGCACCTAAAAGCCTGTGAGGTTCTCAAGCTTATGGATAAATGAGATCAACCTTACTACAGTAAAAAGAAAAATGAAGGCATAGACAATAAAAGTGTTTGGCATCAGGTTGTTTGTGATATATGTTGATTTAGGCAAGTACACTGTCAAAATGCATACAGCAAGCTTATTTATCGAAAAAATTTGACATATAATTAAGTGTACAAGTACTCAATTTCCAAAATACTCCAAAATACAGAAAAGTACGAGGGCGAGTCAAAAATTATCCGCACTCCGGTTATATTAAAACTTGTGTTGGCTGCACTGCCTGATCAGCGCTTTCCGTGTGAGGTCGCTGTCTCCCCAGTCACTGCTGTGCAGGTTATTTTATACAAGCGTCAGTTTATTTATGACTGCAGTGTGAGAAACGATGGCTGCTCCACTGGAGATTTGCAGGAAAGAAGAGCAGCGTGCAGTGATTGCTGTCTGAGTGGGGCTGAAGACTTATCGAAGACTTTATGCACAGTATGGAGAAAGTGTTCTGTCACAAAGAAGTGTGTATGAATGGATAAAGAAGTTCAAGGAAGTTCGCACAAGTGTCAGAAGCCCTATGAGGACGAAGATTGACATCTTATGAAGATTTGAAGATAGTGGTGCATTCATGGCTCGCAGCCCAGCATAAAAACTTTTTTAATGAGAGAATATGAAAGCTTGTTGACAGACGGAGAAAGTGTATTGAAAAGCAGGGAGATTATGTCGAAAGATTATGCATCTGTCTTTTCTGAAAGTTGATTAAAATAAATTCTACATGCAGAGTGTGGATAATTATTGACTCACCCTCATATTAACAGTATTGTATTGTATTGTATTGTATTGTATTGTATTGTATTGTATTGTATTGTAAGTAGTTTCCACACCCCTAATCATCATTAGTTAATGCTTACTTGGCACTATATAATTAGCTCATCTTCAGTACGGCCTTTTAAAGTGTTTATTCTGCATTGCCACAGCTTGTATTATATTACCACAGCTGAATTATTGGCTGTTTTCAGATATCCAATTAAGTAATAATATACTGTAAGTTATAATGAATAAAGCTTAATGCATAATGAATAGGCCATGTATCTACCGTATATGTGTCTAATTGGCATCTTGTAAAGAACAAGACAATAATTAGCCAATAATATTTATCTCTTAACATATACAGAATGTTGCCCTTTTAAAATAGACTGATACCTTGTTCTTATGTCTTTCAGTGGGAGCTTACCTCCAGGCCTCCCATGCTGACATTTCAGCCTTCTGCGGGTGTCGATCTGGTCCCTGTGTTCCCCATGGTGTATCGCACTGTACTTCACCCACACTATGGCAAGTCCTGGCTGGAAAAACGCACGCCTGCTTACAAGGTGACACACTGCAGTGTGTTAGTGCTTGGTGCGGAACATTGACTGTTCATGTAATGAGCTGTTTTCTACTCATAAAGGTTAATTAAAACACTATTAAAACAGCAAGCATTTATTTTCCATGTAGAACAGTGACCTGCACAATTACACACACACAAACAATTAGTAGGAAATAGTGTTTTAAGTTGGTTCAGCATTTTACATTCTTTTTACTCTCTCACGCACAGATTTATCTAAATAATGCTTTGGAGACCTGGATTGGGCCACAGGAAGTGGGAATTTTTCAGCATCAGGAAAAGCCAGTGCTAATGACAAACCAAGTGGCGATGAGCATATCGAGGCCAAAAGCTGCCTCCAGGAATTTCCACACTCTGCTTCTAACACCCAGGCGCATTTCAGGTAGGAGGAAGAATTTTCTCATTCTTTATTCTTCTGGCCTGTTGGCCGACTGTCAGACTTGCCTTAATCCACAGGTTTTATCGCCCTCCGCTCATATTTTAAGCTCTTTTTTCCCCATTCTCTTGGATTTGAATCCGTCTATTTTACTACAAGCAAAGCTGTCAGTCTGTCAGCCTTCATTTCATGAAGCTTTTGAAAAAGAGGAAAAACATTAGTAGGAGGAAAATCTTTGTGTGTTTACAAAAATGGTGTTCAGACATTGCTTGGAAGACAGTATAGCAGTAAAGTAAAGCAGAAAATTTGTACATGGGTCAAATGAAGGTCTCCCGGTATGGGAGGAAATTAGATGTGGATTACAGGTGCACACCTGCATGGCTTAGATGTCTATAATAGTCCATTTCTCTGCAGCAGTAACCTGGGTGCACTCCCATCTGTCCCCGTGTAGCCTGACAGAGATGGATTCCATTGTAGGTCTAATAGACTGATGCTGAAGGATTACCCTTTGAAAGATAAAAAAAAAATCACCTGCCTAGAGAATTTTGTATTAGTGCAACAAGGAAGGTGAAAACTGGAAGATCTGAAACAAGTTATATTTTGTCTATCCACACAGTGGTATGGCAAGAAATTGATTTTAATGGAGATAAGGGAATACTGTAAATAAAATCATTACATGATCTATGTAATTAAACTGATGTGTGGCTCTCCTTTATTTTATTTCCTACATTAATTGGGGTAGGAAATAGACCTATTTATGAGTTGCCCTGAAAATTATTAAAATAACATGAAAGTAATGGGGTAAATAGCAGAGGAAATACACTGCAGTACCAGAAAAACTGGTATACCAGTTAATACGGTAGGTCCCCCACAGGATCCTTATGCTGATGTTTGTTGAGGCCCCAGCACTGAATTACGGTGTTACTTGAGGCAGTGTTGTACGCCTATTACGTGAAATGATTCTTGTCAGCTGATGCTGGTCACGTACATCCAGAGTCTTTTTATGCACACACTGCTGTCCTAAGTTAGAGGTTTTGCCATAATTCTTGTAGTCATGATACACCTTTGAAATGTTCATACATGAAAATCCAAACTTTGCTTCTACCTCCGTAATGCTATGACCCATCTCACGAGCTCCAACTATTAAACTGTGCTGAAAATCATAAAATGGTGATAACTTGCCATTCTCACGGCGGAAAGAGCGCTAGGCTTCCAGAGATGACTGTATATACACACACTGGCAGACACAACCAATGATGTGCATAGGTGGTGTTGCTATGTATTTTGCATAGGCTCCAGTACCAGTTTTTGTGCCAGTTCAGTGTACATCAGCTGTAATCTTGATTTCTCTACACTCAGAGTGTGGCTAATGGCTTTTAAACATAAATGGGGAAAAAGGCATTCTTCCCAATAAGTTAATTCTGTTTCAAACCATCAAAGCTGATAGCCTATAAAATGTGATTAAACAAACTACGTGATGCGTTCATTTGATGCCTGGGGCAGAATCATAACGATTGGCTTAACTGACCTTTTATAAACATCATTAGTACACAATTACTGAGCAAAACAATATTATTTGACATGTTAAATTATCAGTACTGTATGCACGTTTTGTTAGCCACCCACAAATACTGTCATACAATATTTCAGTGCGGTGGAAACCTGAAATCCGCCTAACCATGCTTCTGCATCCCTATGAATCTCTGCTTTAACTGAGTCAAGGCAAATGGTCAAAGGGTTTAAATTCTTGTAATTTTCATGTGCTGTGTGGTCCATAATTATTGGGCGCTTTACTCCTACACAGTAAAGTTGAAATGAAATGCAGAATATAAGCTTTAAGTTACGGGTGAACCATAAAAATAGCTTGTATTATAAATTGAACTCCTTTACATGGTAACAAAAGTTCTTGGACAACTAGATGCTCAGTTGTTTCTAGCTAGATACTAATGAAGCAAGCCATCATCACAATAGTACATTGTTTAGAAATGTAATTATGTAAAAAGTGGTAATACTTGGTGTAGTGTTGTGCAGCAAAACACACTGTTGAGCTTGTTAATCAGCAACAGACAGATTGAAGAAGCACCATAATAATTGATCAATGAATCTTTCATTATTAATGATCACAAATCATCATAAAATAATTGCTGAATACATCAGGAACACAATCCAATAGTACAAATATTCAGTGTACTATGAGTAAATTAAACGCTTGTGAGCTAACTGACAGAAAAGATGAATATGAACCCCACCAGAGTGAAAAAATTAATGGATGGCATATAGAGAAAAAGTGTTTGGGATCATTTGATTTAGGCAATGAGGGCTAGTGGATAGAAACATCTTCAATACATTTATTACTTTTGTGGACACTTCAACTGAAAGCCATTTAGATGGAACAACTTGTAAAGAAACTGACAGTGATTGCAGCTTTGCAAGAATAAATAGTATGCCATATTAATAAAACATCTATTTTTCAGAGCTACAATGTAAAATGACTTTGTATTCTTGAGTGGCTGATTCAAACACATGACCAGAACAGCACAGACCTGAATTTCACTTACCAAAGATGAATGATGATCAATCAGTCACAAACAAGTAAGGGGTAGAAATGGCTACATTACAGGATTGGCAGATTATTACCTGAGATGTTATTACATAATCAGTTATATGGTTTTTGCAAGAAAATGCTTAGCATGAACATTATGTTCAATATTAAAGATATTTCATTTTGTATAGTTACTTTTAATGTCCTTAAAATTGGGTCCCATGCCCTGGGTCAAGCGAAGGCTTCAAAGTGCCCTCTAACCTTTAAATATTATGCTGGAATAATGTGTCAAAAATAAATATTTGTGAAATCTTTACATAGTATTTGGAAATCACATAAAACTTGTTACTTTTTATCTTTCTAATTTTTTATTAGAAACATAGTGGTTGGAAAACAATTTTACTTTCCTTCCTTATAATGCAAAAAAAAAAAAAATGGTTTGGCCTTTCACACTACTGTAAAGTCAATAGTTTAACATCTAGCCACCTTCCCCCCCCCAAGTCCCATGTGTGAGCTGCTGCCGCCTCTGGCTGTGCGAGTCCAGATGGGTGGGAAAAGCAATCGGGGGGACATGTGGGGCTGCGAGCTTTCTTTGGCTCAGAGTGATGATGGGTGGCAGCTTCCCCTGCAGAGAGCTCACGCTCCCGGGACTGAACACATTACAGTTGGTAATGATAACATGTATCTAATATGACTGGATTTTGGTGGTTGGGCTACCCTTTTACCCTGTGCAGTGTAGCATTATGTCTGCATTCAACCCTGTGTGCTTGAGTTGATAAAAATTCACAGATTTGTGACCCCTTTTACTTTTTGTTTGATGACGACAGCTATGGATGGACACAGGACACTCTTTAGAACATAAAACACAACCCAAACAGAAGGTCAGAACTGAACTCGTTCAACCCTAACCTGAATAATATAGCAATACATGCATTATGCAACTAGTGACCCTTTTTGAACCTTGACCATAAAACTACTTGAAGCTTGAATTCTAAACAAGGTATTGTTTTAATCTCAGCCCTCCACATACACAGACTCGTAAGTGGTTTTATGTTTAACTCAAGGAATTCCTAAGGATCATAAATCTCCCACAAGCAAAGAAGCTGACAGATAGACACAGGAAATGACTCCAAACCATTTTAATAAAGATGAAATTTTCGATAATTCCAAGTGACTCCAGGATACAGATCTCAATGTGCACAACTGGACAGTACAAAAATCATCCTGATATGATGTCCCATTAATGAGTTATATTCATGGCTTAACTAGGAATTGTGTGGAAGGTTTTAAGAATATAAGTTGAACACTAACATCGCTGTAGTTCTTTCTAATCTTATCATGAAATATCAATCTGTCAACCAATTGGTTTGTTATTGTATATTGACTTGTAATCTTTCTTCTGCCAGTACTCTGTTTTTTTTTTTTTCAGTAAGCCTTGCATAGACAGTTTTATATATATACAGGGGTTAGACAATGTAACTGAAACACCTGGTTTTAGACCACAATAATTTATTAGTATGGTGTAGGGCCTCCTTTTGCGGCCAATACAGCGTC
>JAOVVH010000061.1:8262911-8273075 GCA_028566435.1 Scorpiodoras heckelii | reverse complement strand
TGGTCCAATTTAGCCATGAAACCTCCCACACTAAAATGACAGGTGTTTCAGTTTCATTGTCTAACCCCTGTATTTCTTCACTCATATAATCTTCCTGTCTGTTACCTTGGACAGGATAAAGCTTAGTCCATTATTGTCACACTGTTCATCTATTCATTTGTTCTACAGCTATTCATCTTCATCATCAAACATCATGCTGCATTACAATGCATACTTGTAGCTAGATCATATCTGAAAGCTTCTCGATTCTAATTATAGCTTTGGTTTTCTTATTCTAACAGCAGTGACAAAATCTGTGTGTGTGTGTGTGTGTGTGTGTGTGTGTGTGTGTGTGTGTGTGTGTGTGTGTGTGTGGACCAGCTGATCATTCAGGATCTTTTCAAGAAATATAGCAGAAGGGTAAATATCGCTTGCTTCCTGCTGTGTCTCTGTAACATGAAGCTTTACTGAAATAAAAAAAAAAAAAAAAACATTTTTGCATAATGAATTAGCTAAGCCTTTTGTAATGAGATTCGTTGGAATATAGTAAAACTGTGTATGGAACTACTGAGAAAGTCTCAACTTTAAGCTAGATAATGTGAGAAAATAAATGTGTTTGCAAATGTCAAATTGATATAGTATTTGGAATAGTATATTGCAAGATGTACCTTGTGATAGGATGCAATGTTTTCCAGTAACAGTGCTTTATTATCTTAAATTATCTTTTTATTATCTTATACCACAGCAAATAGTCACCATTAACATTTTTTTATTGATTAATAAACAACACTGCATATGTTTTACCTACTTATGGTTAATATTTATGGTCTGAAAACCAAGTTAGCTCCTGTAACATATGCTATAATAGCTATAATAAGTCATACCCTCACTAGCCTCTCTTTATTCCTCTGTCTAAGTTAGGTTATTTAGACAAGAATTGTAGCTTTGTCCTGAAAACCTGGCCATGTCATAAAACATAAAAAGTTACAGGTCTACCTCTGTTACAAAGCACTGAAACTGGAGACTCCTTCCATAATTGTTAAATAAATATATTTAAAAATCTCCTCGCAAAAAGTCATCACATTAACAATTACATTTTTTGACAAAAATTTTGACTATAATAATACAGATTTTTCTCTGTTTCATTTTTGTCATATAATCTTACCATCTCTGTGCAACTTGTTACTATTAAAACAATCCCTTATGAAAACAAGGAACTACTATCTGAACTGCTGCTCTAGAAATTGAATAAACATCTTCACACTATCATCTTCACCTAAACATCTTAACCTAAAAAGCTTGAGGGGTGGCATACTTCTGCACAAAGCTAGGTTGATATAAGGCCTTGGACTCCCTATTTTCAGGTTTGTATTGTCTATGTGATGTGACTATATGATGATGGCTCTGGATATACACAGGGGTGTGAAACATTCCCTTTAAGCTTTGCGGTGGTTTCTGCTCAAATTTTTATGTATTAAATGCACTTTTCATTGATAAATATTCATATTTTTATCCCAGCTTTAGCATAGCAAGATTATTCATATGTATGCTCAACATGTTATTCTCAAATGATGATGAATAAATATTGTATTTATTGGATTAAAATTTAAAGGGGACCGATGCTGTTCACCATTTATTCTATTCAACCGAAAAATTCAGCTTTTTCTCTTGGTCTGTCTGAATTCAGAGCCATAATACAGTCATATTTGGATAGGTTATTTATGTTTGACATTAGCCTTAGGCTTTTTAGACTGAATATGTATACACCATTTTAAGAAGCAAAGAGAAGAAGCTTCTGTGTTTTTTGCAAACTATTTGTTTTCTTTTTTAAGTAAAATTTCCCCTGAGTTCCAGCAGCTCTATTTCTTTAAATGGACTCTACATTGCATAATCACCAAAAAACTAAGAAGAAAATAAATGTAAAATGTCTCCCCTGATAGATATGAATAGGATATAGCTGTGTTATTGTGGTGGCAGTTATTGATTTGGACACAGAGTTTATATAAAAAAAAAGTATTAAAATAGTATAACAATTTTTATATTAATATAGAAATTAAAAACTTCAACAAGCCCAGAAAACATACAAATATTAAGGCCAGAACAAAAAAATCATTTCAACACAAATAATTGTGAGCTAGCCTTGTGCCCTATGCCCCCGGCTAGGCACCAGCTCTCCCGTGAACCTGTTTGTAAGCGGTTAAGATAATGAATGAATGAATGAATGAATGAATGAATGAATGAATAACTGTGAGGTACTGTTTGTATGGAAAATGTGTCGAACCAATTGTCTGTCCTGAATATTTATTAGGAATAAGATATGAAAAGATGAGTGTTAATGCTAATGAAGGACTTCACAAGCATCATTAATATTTAGTCTACACAAAAGCACAGCATAAGCAGGAAAATTTAATGCATCCTTAGGGAGGAATCCTACAACTATAGACCTTGATGCAGTAATCTGTCGTGCATTCATGAGAGAGAGAGAGAGAGAGAGAGAGAGAGAGAGAGAGAGAGAGAGAGAGAGAGAGAGAGAGAGAGAGAGAGAGACAGAGACAGAGACAGAGACAGAGACAGAGACAGAGAGAGAGCTTTAATGAAAAAAAAAACTTTATTCACTAAATTCTGAAGTATAAGTACTAGGTTTCAGGTGAAGAAAAACAACAACAGCAACAAATAATAATAATAATAATAATAATAATAATAATAATAATAATAATAATAATAATAATAACAACAACAAACCCCAAATGAAGTCAGGCCCAGGGGTTGGCAAATATAAACTCATCCCTCATCAAAGTACAGAAAAAATCATTATAACTCCGTTCTGAATCAAACACATCTGGGTTATTCAATTTGTACTCAAAGACAAGTCTATCTTTCACTAGAGCGATAAACAGAGGTAAGGCATCCTGGATAGCTCTACTCTCCACTTTGTTTTTCTTATAAATGGCAGGTTTTGGTGACTACTAACAGAATTAAGCAATTGCCATGTTGTCCTTTCTTTCTTTTTATAGCCATCTCCAAAAATAAAAGCATGAACACTTCTCCACACTTCATGAACAAATAATCTAATGTGTCAAAAAGCATTTTAAGTTTTTTGCCTTCTAAAACCAGTGAAAAATTGTCTTCCTGAGACCACAAAAAAACTCGCTTATCACAGACATGGCGATTGATGACAGAAACAAACCAATTCACAGAATCAGCACCATGTAAAATTCTCCACTGTAGCTCATCAGCATATCTCTATCTGCTGGCATTTGACTGAGTATGAGATTTGGGTATTAGTTTATTAGTTATTAGTGTATATTGATTTGTGTCTGTGTCTGTCTAAGTGGTTGTTGTTATGATGATTGGACAGCACTTTGGTCAACTGTTGTTGTTTTTAAATGTGCTTTATAAATAAACTTGACAACGACATTGATATTGACATCAGATATTTTTGCTGCAGGTTTGTATAGAGCCCTTCAGTTTTCCCCTCCATACTGTGTCAACCCTTCCACTTACAACTGATTTGTTAAGAACCTTTACACAATACAAGTACAAGGTTTGTCATGAGACTCTATGCAGATCTAAACCTGCAGTCCATTTAGGTTCAATAATGTTATAGGCATGTCTTTTAAATCTGGTCTGACTAGTGGTTCTGGAAAAGGATCCCCCTGTTGGGTAGTGTACTATTATTCCAGCAGCCCTGTATTAAGGAACAATAGTTGTTTTATCCACCAACCCATAACAGTCCTGGTATAATGAGGGGACCTCGGCATGAAAGGGAAGCATTAGCAGTGTGGGGCAGTGTGTAGCTCAATGGTTAAAACATTGGACTACTGACCCGAAGTTTGGGAGTTCAAATCCCACCACAGCCAAGCTGCCACACCCTGAGCAAGGCCCTTAACCCTCAACTGCTCAGTTGTGTAAATGACATAAATGTAAGTCGCTCTGGATAAAGGTGTCTGCCAAATGCTGTAAATGTAAGTGTTGTCACCAAAGCCCAGTCCAGCTGCATCCACTAAATGCAGTCAGTAGTTTGACTCTGATGAGGACACAAAGTGTCTGAGTGAGACTGGGTGTCCAAACTCGCCCCTTAGATCAGCAGCCCTGCTAGTAACCAGAAAAGGCATTTACTTGTTTACAAGTTTACTTGTCTTAAATGAGGTAAACAATCCACAATAAAACAGGGTAGAGAACTTAAGTGTATACAATCCATTAAAAAAGAGCAGCATTTAGCCCCAGCCCATCTGTTCTTTGGAGGATGATGCTGGCTATCTTCCTCCAAGCTAAGTCCATCAAACCAGTTTTGGATACACTGTAAATGAATAATAGCCAGTCTGTCTGTGCTTTTGGTAGATAAAGCATACCCTGTGGGATCCAATGAAGTCTGTCCCAAAAAAAGTCTACCATGGTGGCTTGTAAGCAGGCTAGCAGACCACATGGAACATCCATACATACATAACAGCCAGTGCCTTGAACAGCCAAAGACTTGAACCTGTGAATGTGTTAATTATCAGCACTCTCCCTCTAAAAGACAGTGATGGGTGAATCCATTTCCATCTCACAAATTTACCTCCATTTTTTTTCAATCATTGGCTACAAATTCCTCTGGTGCACAGATATAACCCAACAATCTTGCACCGTAGACACAATATTGTTTATATTAATTTGTCCATTTACAATGATTACGTCATCTGCATAGGCCTAAATGCTATGCTGAACATCTAACTAAGGTAAAACAATGCCTTTTAAGTTGTGAACAAAGCCTGTTTAATTGTGGCAATTTTGAAAAGAAAGTACTAACCTTAAAAAAGTAGACCCTGTCTGTACCACTTGTAGAAGCGGAAACATTTACTATGTAGTCCTTAAACCATTCACAGTGTGCTTGATCAGCCATAGATTTACCATCTATTACATGCTGCTCCTTATAGGAGTTAGGTTAAAAAAAAATTTCTTTGCAATTTGCAAAGAGCAAACAGCCTCCCCTCCCCTGTTATAACTTATGTGGGTAAAAAGAATCTTTCCCTCCCTTGCACTCCTTTCTCCAAACAATTAATTAACACTATCATTATGTATCTCTTGCAGCAGCAATATGTTGACATATTTCTGATTGGAAAATTAAAAAAATTAAAGCCCTTTTCCGAATATCCCACACCCTTATCGTACCCATTATAGTGAATGATGTTAAGTAGCCCAACTTGAGCAGCACAACGAGAAACATAACACAACTATGTGGTTTCAAATTAGTTTCAATTTTAGGTACAATTTACTTCAGCATAAAAATTTCTTGTACTGTGAAATGTACCCTCATAATTAATAACTTAATAAATAGGCTTCTTCTTCTTCATTTGCCTTCTCAAGTTAGGGGTCACCACAGTGGATCATTTGTGTGGTGTGTGATTGGTGTTAAAAAGGTGTATTTTGACTGTAAAGCGTCCTTGGGTTTGTGAAAGGCGCTATATAAATGTAACTTCATTCATTCTTTCATTCATTCATTCATTCATTCATTCATTCATTCTTGTCCACTCCTCTGGCATCATCTCCCCTACCTAAATTCTATTAAACAATCGAGTTAAAAACTCCACTGCCATCTCACCTAAACACTTCCATGCCTCCACTGGTATGTCATCTGGGCCCACTGCCTTCCCACTCTTTATCCTCTTCACAGCTGCCCTCACTTCCTTTTGCTAATCTGAGGCACTTCCTGACTCACTATCTCTGCTTCATCCAACCTTCTCTCTCTCTCGTTTTCTACATTCATCAGCTCCTCAAAGTACTCCCTCCACCTTTTTTAATACACTGTCCTCATTAGTCAGCACAACCCCTTCTGCATCCTTTATCACCCTAACTTGCTGTACATCCTGGCCATCACGGTTCCTGACACCGCATATCTTTGTACTCCTGTCTACTTTCTTCATCTCTCTTGAGATAATTGTCCCTCACCCCTTCCTCCCCACCTAGTATCTGCCTTACTTCCTCCCTGAATCGCACACTATAGTGTCCTTCCTTTAACTTCCACCATCTGATCTGTGGTTTAGCCTTCATCCTCTTCCTTCTCTTCACCTCCAAAGACATCTTACCTACCAACAATCGATACTGCCTTGTTACACCCTCCCCTGTTACCACCTTACAGTCACCAAACTCCTTCAGGTTGCTTCTCCTGCATTGAACATAGTCTACCTGCGGAGACCATCCTCCACTCCTATATATGTCACCCTATGCTCTTCCTTAATCGAAAATAATTGTTCACTACTGCCATTTCCATTCTTTTAGCAAAATCTACCACCATCTACCCTTGCATATGCCTGTCCTTGACACCATATCTACCCATCACCTCCTCATCACCTCTGTTTCCTTCCCCAACATGACCATTAAAGTCTGCTCCTATCACCACTCTCTCCTTTTGGGGTATCCTCTCCACTACTTCATCCAACTCACTCCAGAAATCTTCCTTTTCCTGCAACTCGCAACCCACTTGTGGAGCATATGCACTAATGATATTTATCAGCACTGCATCAATTTCCAGTTTTACACACATCACTCTGTCTGACACTCTCTTCACCTCCAAAACCCTGTTAGTGTACTCTTCCTTCACTATTACCCCTACATCATTTCTCATCCTGTCTGCACCATGGTAAAACAGCTTAAAACCTCCTCCAATGCTCCTAGCCTTACTACCCTTCCACTTAGTCTCCTGAACACACAGTATGTCTACCCTTCTCCTCTCCATCATATCAGCTACCTCTCTCCCTTTACCAGTCATAGTGCCAACACTCAATGTTCCCACTCTCACCTCCACCATCCTCACCCTCCCTTTTTCTTTCTGTCTCTCAACTATTCTTCCCCCTCTCCTTCTCCTCCTGTGACCTACAGTAGTCAGGATTATGCTGGTCCCCTGTTGGTAAACAATACCATTGTTAACCCGGGCCTTGACCGATCCGGTATGGAAATCAGATTTGTGATCCGCATTTTTGATTTGGCATAGTTCTTATGCCAGATGCCCTTCCTGACACAATCCTCCCTCTTTATCTGGGCTTGACACCGGCACTAAAATGCACTGGTTTATGCATCCTAGTGGTAAGGTATGATCTGGAAAACGGTCTTCTGGTTTTCTTTAGAAAAGAATTGATCTTGTCAAGAGTGCATGCACTTCTACAACATCTGTCAGAATAGTCCAGTACAGTACACTACAGCCACCATCTTCTCTGTGTTACTCCCTGTGCACTCCTGACATTCACTGTGACTTTACTTTATTTGCCCTGGTCTTAACATATTTTATTTTCCTTTTTTTCTGGTGGAGTTTTTAAAAAAAAGTCTCAGCAACAACAGTTTCATATACAGTTTCCACAGTCTTCCAAAAAACCATCTCCCCCACCCCAAGGGTGTAGAGTTTAAAGCCTGTAAAGGGCTAAAAGGCTGTCTTCCACTCCCACTGGGCAAGAACACTTTATATAATCCCCCTTTCCACATCCAGTACACTTCTGATGTATAAAAGACCATATAATCAAGCTCATTTATTCTGAACTCAAAAGCCACCTTCAGATCATCAGTTCCATTGTTCAAGATCATATTTTTAGAACACGTTATAGCAAGGGAGATTTACAGCCAAAGGGGTAAATTGAGATTGAGATTTTAAGAGTGTGAAGGCCATAGCATATGCTTTACATAATTTTCATTCTCATCATTTATGGAGCCCTTGTACACTGTGAGTGGGGGCAGCATCACCACGCCCATCAGGATACAAATATAGAGGAAGGTTTCATCACCCTTCCATTCAAAGGGACTTAAACCATGTCAGCATGCAAGAGAGAGAGAGAGAGAGAGAGAGAGAGAGAGCGAGAGAGAGAGAGAGAGAGAGAGAGAGATGATGGCAAGATTCTATCTGACTTTTCCAGCACAGTCTGATTCTGTTTTCTCTCTTTTACTCATAGGACCTCGAGGCTCATGGGAAGGTCTGCTGAGTCCTGTTCTGCCCACACAGCTCAGTGCTGTGAGGGCCCTCTCTGCCCCTGCTGTGACCCTTCTGACTGGTGACTGGAAAAATAAAAAGGCTCCAGGTGAGCATGACCTCAGTGATCGAATTGTCTGAACTGCTGACAGACTATGCAGAGCAACCATATTCACCAAAAATCATAGTTTATTTGCTGCAACTTTACTTCTGGTAGCACATATTGCAACTAGGGTTATAGAAATCAAGGATTTTTTTTCAATACATCTATAAGTATAGTATATCTGCACTTTGGAAGGTTGATAAAAATCTTGTCCATTCTGCATGGTGGGGTGATCCAATGACTCACACAGCACAAAGCCTTCATTTGCACAACATCTATATATGAGTTAAGGCAGGGAGGGTCTAAAATGGACAATTCCTAGACTTTCAGCAAATCATTTTAAAAAATTACAAAGAGAATGTCAAGGAACAATTTTCCCAAATGATGGTTCAAAACACATTTGTCAAGGTGAAGAAAACTACATTTTCAATTTCAGAAAGTCTTTCCAAATTCATAAATTACTAAATATTTTGCTGTGATTTGCTTTTGCTACCACAAGTTGTTTCATTAGACAAAATCCAAAATTCCTGTTGGATTCCAGAGAGTTGAACCTCATTTGTTGTATGTCGGATCGAGGATATCCTTCATTAGAGCAGAAGATTGCAATGACTTGTTAGACAGACCTTGTGATGTGAGTGATTTGGTGACTGATAAATGGTAGAAATGCCTAATAGAAAGTTCTGAAAAACTAGACTTTTTGTGACAGTTGGGGTGAAAACAAAACTTAGAATAAAGAAAAGCTCCTGGAGAAGAAGAAAAAGCTCCTGGAAGATAAGGATGGATGGATGGATGGATGGATGGATGGATGGATGGATGGATGGATGGATGGATGAATGGATGGATGGATGGATGGATGGATGGATGGATGGATGGATGGATGGATGGATGGATGGATAAACAAAGGACATCAGATGAAAAAATAAATAATAAATATATTTGTTATATTTTTGCGTAATAGCCTAGCCTAAATTGCAAATTGAATGACAGATAGAAAAACCAAGGGTACAAATTATGAATTTGCAACCATTTTGAACTGCTGTATTACCAATTCACAAACCAACACATCAGTTATGCTGCTGAAGCATATAAAAGCAATATAAATATATGAAAATGTTCAGGCTACTTCTGTCTGAAACAATGGTGAATATCTGTACTATACAGAAATGAAATCAGACATCAGTAGAATTCAATTATATAGATTTTCTGTCAAATAGATAGTTGTTGAAACAATTTGTACACATATCAGTGTAGTACAATATCCTCTTGCTGCTCTACATGAATTTTTTTGGTCTTATTGATTTTCTGGTAGAACTTTATCTTGCTGGAGCAGAAACAAATACTATTTTATTTGCAGTTCTCCAAGTTTTATTGTACACCAAGACCCTTTTCATTTTAATTCCTTAGCTCTAGTACAATATAACCAATATACCACAAAGCCATACCATTGCCTTGAGTCCTGAGCCAAATGGATTGGCATTTATTATGTGTTCACACAGCACACTTAACAAAGGGGTTTCTTAAGAGGTCTTAGTGGAGTCAGGAGCTTCTGAATGCAATGATTTAAACATGGAAAGCCCATTGCCTCCTGAAGCAAACCTCAGTGTGCTTTGCAGTCAGAACAATGACCAAATGTCAATGAAAAGAGAACAATAATAAACCCCAGAAGCTATGGAATGAGCTCCGGCAGCGGCACTGTGCTGAACTGCTTCACATCAATAACCAGAGGTTATAAAAGTTCAAATGTCTTCACACCCCAAAGAGTAAGATTAAATGCCAGAGACATTTGTACTTTCTCATGTGTCTGAGGATTTGACAAGTTTCCCCAAGTTGTAATGAAAAGTCCCAACATTTTAGACTTGGATAAAAGTATTCTGGTGGAGAATTCTTTGATAGTGAATATAAGGACAATTTCAACACTGGCTTTACCTGAAGTCTCAGATATCTGATTAACCCCTTGCTAGGTCACAAACACCATCTGTCCTCAGTTTCAAAATGACATAGACGATGTAACTCAGGAGTAAATTCAATTCAATTCAATTCAATTTTATTTCTAAAGCGCTTTTAACAATGGGCATTGTCCCAAAGCAGCTTTACAAAGACAAAAATAGAAACATAAATTTATAGGTTTTATCCCTTACTGTTATCCCAA
>JAOVVH010000061.1:8222347-8232658 GCA_028566435.1 Scorpiodoras heckelii | reverse complement strand
GCAAAAGGTGCTACTTTGAAGAATCTAAAATCTAAAACATATTTTGGTTTGTTTAACACTTAAGTTTACTACATGATCCCTTATGTGTTCCTTCATAGTCTGGATGACTTCAATATTCATTTACACTGTAGGGGAAAAAAAAGAAAAAAAGAAAAACATTGAATGAGAAGGTGCGTCCAAACTTTTGACTGGTACTGTATGTTATTCTTTTTTAAATAACAACATCTCTTGCAGTCAGTTAATTATTAGCTTTATATCATGTATGATGGATGTGCAAAAACACACATCCCTGTGGATGTAACACATTACAACAAGCACATTAATATAAACCTTATTTGAATTACAGTTGGCAGTACTGTGAGAATTTCTATTATAGAAACATAAATCAATACCTCCTGAACAGTCAGATTTGAACAGTGTAGTAAATACAGCAAAACTAAAAGGATATAGTATGAGGGTATAAGACTGAGGCCTGCTGATAACTCATGAGCGGAAATTACACTTCCAAAGATGTGTTTGGGGACTATACGATAAAGGCAAGCACTCAAACACTAATTAATACTTTAACAAAGAAACACTAATTAACACTTATCTTCAAGCACTTAGCCACTTGAAAGTAGTTCAAAATGAAATTATTTTAAAACTCCATTATTAAACCGAATGAAATGTTTTTTATTCCAATGAGATACCCCAAACCTTCTGGAAATAATCTTTATAGTCTGCACACATTATAAACAACTGGCCAACCATGCCAAACTTCAAACACGAAATGAAATTATCCTTTTTTTTTTCTTTTTTTTTTGCCATGAATTGATGAAAGCCGGCGAAGGTCCCACTTTTATAAAACAATATTAGATTGCAGTGCTGATTATGTGAGGCTGTAAAATAGAAAGGCTCATCAGTCATGAAATATGCAGGAAGTCATGCAGCACACTCCTCCTTACAAGTGGCATCTGTTCTTGCATTATTCCAGTATTACCAGGAGGATATGACTGTGGTCATAGCACATGCTGCTCAGGCTTTTCCTCACCGAGGAATTATTTCTTTGTAGGTTGTGTCTTGTTTATGGCTTACTCCTGCACCTCAAGTGTGAGAGAAAACTAAACACATGTGCATTTTCTTTTTAAATAACAGTTTTAAGGACTAAAGTTCCAGCCCAGATAACACTTTTAGGTTAGCAGGACATCCTGTGAGCAGTGTGGTTCTATGAATTTTTGGATCCATGAGGTAATGAGTTAATACTACGTGTCATGTTGAGAATGTTTAATTATTCGTTTAATTATCTTCACTAAGTGCTTTATCCTGGTCAGGTTTGCAGTGGATGCAGAGCAATTTCCAGGAGTGCTGTGAGGTTGGAATAGACCCTGTTTGGGATGCCAGTCCACCATGCATACAAACATTCACACATTCATAATTTGGGGCAAAGTAGCATAGCCAATCCAACTACCAGCAAGTTATTGGGTGGGGTTAGGAAGCCTGGAGTACCTGGAGGAATGTAAGAAGATGACATGTGAAAGACCATACAAACAGTAACCTGAGCTCAGGATCAAACTGGGGTCCTTGGAGCTGTGACGTGGAAATGTGCTGTGCAATATTAGCATGTGCAGATATTGATATTTGTTGCTACTGTTAGTCTTTAAGTTTTGTAATGGTGTTCTACACTCACATGGCTTTAACAGTAATGTTTTCCTAATATCACTGTATATATGGAAATGTATGAATAAATATATTCAGCAAACATATTACAGCAGATTTTATTTTTTAACACAAGCAGGATCTTTTTATTTTTTAAAGTCTCATCTTCTCTGAACATGTTAAATACAAACCCCAATTTCAGAAAAGTTGGGACACTTTCTAAAAAATGCAATAAAAGCTAATATCTGTAATGTGATAATTCATTTGGACATTTACTTATTTGACAAAAGGACAAAAAAAGAATTTCAGTGTTTCCAAAGTCAAACTTAATTCTGTTTGATAAATATAAACACATTTAGAAATTGATGGCTGCAACAAACTCAAAGATGGGACAGAGGCAAAGTAAGATTGAAAAGGTTATGCAGGTAACACTGGAAGGTTCCACAATTAGCAGGTTAACTGGTAACAGGTGAAGTCATCAAGGATATAAAAGGAGCATCCACCAAAGGCTTAGCTTTTGCAAGAAAGGATGGGTCGTGGTTGGTCTCTTAGTACCAATTTTTATGAAAGAATTGTCAGTGAGTTTAAATACAATGTTTCTCAGCACAGTTTACAAAGAATTTAGGTCTTTCATCATCTACAGTTCATAATATCATGAAAAGATTCACTGATGCAGGGGAATTCTTGGTTTGCAAAGGCTACTTTTTGAAACTGCTGCTGAATGTTTGTGACCATCAAGCCCTCAGGTGGTATTGTTTGAGAAATTGTAATGCTACTGTGATGGAAACAGCCACATGGGCTTGGGAGTACTTTAGAAAATCACTGTGACTTAACACAGTCCACCACTGCATCAAGAAATACAACGTGAAACTGTATTATACAAAGAGGAAGCTGTCTTCTATTGAAAATGTATGGCACATTATGAAGAGGAGAATCAGACAACAGTGACCACAAACCGTTTAGCAGCTTAAGTCTTGTACACAGCAAGAATGAGCAAAAATTCTACTTGCAAAACTGCAACAATTAGCATCTTCAATTCTCGAATGATTAAAAAGTATAACAAAAAAAGGTGATGTGACCCAGTGGGAAACATGCCTCTCTCCCAACGTTTTTTTTTTTTTTTTTTTTTTTGAGTGTTTTGCAGGCATCAATTTCTAAATCTGTTTATATTTAACAAATAGATTTAAGTTCATCATTGAAGCTACTGAAAATCTTTTCTTTGTCCTTTTGTCTGTTAAATAAAGCTTGAAGTGAATTACAGATTTCAGTTATTGCATTTCAAGAAAGTGTCCCAATGTTTCTGAAAATGTGGTTTGTACTTATTGAGCATTTAATAATGTAGCTGAGAGAGAACATTTTTATGATTATATCACTGGAACAGACTGCAATATATAGGACTTATAATGGAACTGTGGAAGGGAAACAAATATAACCTAGCCAAATGTCACATATGTGATAAGGGGCAATATTCTGCATTTCTTATAGTTTATAAGCAGTGTACACAACTAAATAGATGCAATCTATTCACTATGAAATCATCATGTATTCAAGCTGCAGTAACCTACTGCAACATTATGATGACTTTATGGTTCACTGACATCATGTATCTATCACTGCACTGTATTTAAGCAGCTTTTCTGCTTTCCCGCATTGAGGTTTACATTTAAGAATTGCACTTTTTCCTTTATTGTTGTTGAAGAGGAAGCACTTTAAGCCCATGTTCCTCACTTTGCCATGTAATAATAGCCATTCTCTGAAAGGTTATCACATACCTGGTGCTCAAATAAAATGTGGATTACAGATTTAACAGAAGGGTGGTAAAGCATGCTGAACCAACAGGAGGATTATGTTCATGCATTACCGCAGTGTTCAAACAAAATATCACCCGAGGAGCTTTCTTTGCTGACATTTCCAGAGCTTATCTACACTCCCCAGATATCCAGACTGTTAATTTATTTGAATAAATGTGTACAGTTTTAGAAAAAAAATGATTCTCAATTAATAGATATCTCTTATGCAACTGTCTAATTAATTTACACAAATAGTATATGAATAAAGACTAAATGTGTATGGAAAATATTTCATTAATCTCTGTGGCTTGTGATGACAAGCATGCTCTAAATAACAGCCCAGAGTTGCCTGTGATATTAATCACCTGTGGATTTAATGACTGTGGTATTGGTGAAATAAACTCCATCACACGGTCTGGCTCACGGTTCTTGGCAAGTGAATCGGGGGGCTCATTTCCTGCTATTGGATTTTTAATGGCTTGTCTTTTATCAGGAGTTTAGAGCAGAAGGAGCTGAAAAGGTCATCGCTCTGTCAGAGTTTATCAGTGGTACAAAACATTTTGTTCTGTTTTCTCAGTTCAGAAGTGATAAATGACAAAGCAACCCCCTACACACACACACACACACACACACAGCCAGAACTCCATCCTATGCTGCTCCATCACCAGTGATTAGATCTTGACAGAATTGCTTGCTAATGCTCAAAAGGCACTCTCATAATGTATCAAATTCTGCTGGATATATTTTATACTTCATTCAATTAATTTTCAAAGCCTCAACAAAGAACCCCCCCCATGCAGGTTCTGAGTAGAAAGTAGAAAGCCGAACTCTGATGTAATTACTTTCCATAAAGTTGTACTCTCCCTGTTACAAGAATACTGCGACATATTTCAACCTGGCCTTTATCGACCTTGATTGAGGCATGGGTGTGATTAGCATTTGCACAATTTCAAGCCATTTGAAAAAAATATATAATAATAATAATAATAATAATAATAATAATAATAATAATAATAATAATAATAATGGCTAAGGGCAGTAGTTGTTGCAGCCAGTGAATGAACCCAGATGAACAGCTAAAGAACTGCAGGCCTCATTTGTCTCAGATAAGGTCAATGTGCACGATTCTGCAATAAAAAAGACACGGGGCAAAAATGGCATCCATGTGAGAGTCATAATTGACGGAACTGTGCATTCTGTTCTCTATCAGAAATTTCTGAAGGAGAACGTCTGCCTGTCAATTTGTGACCTAAAGCTCAAGGGTAGTTGGGGTATGCAACAAGACAATAATCTAAAGCGCACAAGCAAGTCCATCTCTGACTGACTCAAAAGAATCAAAATTAAGGTATTGGAGTGGTCTTGACTTGAATCCCTTTGAGATGCTGTGGCAAGACCTTAAACTGGCAGTTCATGTTCAAAAACCTGCCAGTGTAGCTGAATTAAAACAATTCTGCCAAAAAGAGTGGCCAAAATTCCTCAACAGTGATGTAAAAGACTCATCTCAAGTTATTCAAATGCTTAATTGCAGTCTTTACTCCCAAGTGTGGCACAACCAGTTATTAAGTTATGGGGGGCAATTACTTTTTCACACGTATGATACAGGTTTTGAATATATCTTTATCTTCAATAATTAGAATGATCATTTACAAGCTGCATTTTGTGTTTACTCATGTTGTCTTTATCTTATTAAAATTAGTTGGATCATCTGAAACATGTAAATATGACAAATTAGCAAAAATAGAAGGCACTGGAAAGGGGAAAATACTTTTTCACAACACTGTAATTTATCTGATGGGGGGACTTGTGATAAGGATGTGTTACGAGCCGCCCAGGGAGATAGGACCCACGTGCGGCGCGCCGACCCAATAGGGGGTGGCACGTGACAGGCCGGGGTTCACATGAGTTGATTAATGCTCCATATAATAAATAAACTCAAATAAAATAAATATATAAATAATGTGTGAGAGTGGGGAAATTAATGTGAGTTGGTTGACAGCAGCTGGATTCGATCCTGGCATGTCTTGCTCCCCAGGCCGTGTGAGCTCCCCTAGCCTATACGCATCTTGAGGACACAACCTAAGGTAGCAGACTTAAATGGATCTAACCAGCCGCTGCTGACAAAAGCCGGGGAATCCCGGAAGAAGACCGCGTGGGCTCGCGGACTCGCGAAGGGGAGCCTCAGGCGTTTCCCGCTTACCTCACTCGGGGGTAGGACGAACGTGGCTGCCAGTAGGCGAGGAATACCACAGAGGGGCGCCCAGGCGACAGACGTCACATCCGGGATTCCTCCAGAAATGCCAGCGGATGCATCGCTGATGTATAAGCAGTGACATGAGAAGCAGAAAGAGGCGGCGTGAAAAAACGGGGCAAAAGGCAAATAACACAGGAAATAAACAAAGGAAAGAAATGAGAGAAAACATAATAAAATATCAGGAAATGAAAAAAAGAAAACGAAACTGAAGCTTAACTTTAAATAATAACGTTTGACCTTTTAAAATAATAATGTCCACTCGCTTAGGGGCTGGATGGTGCTTGTGATTTCTTTCTTTTAAGTAGTCGGGGCTCCCTTGTCTGTCTGCACCTCCGTCACAAGGCGAGTGACGCTGGTCTCCCCGAATGACCAGCCGGAAGCGAGGCACGGGGATAGACAGGGGAGGATCGCAGGCCGTCCCGGTAGTCGCAGAGCGGCTGCGTAAATGCACAGGGACCGCTGCCATGTTTCCCTATAAGACGGAGGGAATACGGCAGGAGAGAATGGCCCGACTGAGACAGCGCCCAGCGCCTGGGTATTTCCCCGCCCAGGGTCGGTGCCTATAGAGCGGGGGAGCTGCCTCAGATCTCAGATATAAAGTGTGCACGCCAGCCATTACACTCGGGGTGGCATGCACATAACCAGGACTGAGGAGAGCCATTCTCTGAGAGATGGGGCTGGAGACAGGAGGCAATCACACCCAGGGCTAAGCCAAAGTCCCTAAAGAAAAGAGTCTTAGCCCTATCAAAATTACCTCCTGTCCCCAAGATGGAGACAGTACCCCGTTTTCTCTCCCTAGCTGGTTGTGCAGAGTGCATGAAAAACTAAGGGTGTGATGGTGAGCCCTGGTTGAGGCTTGTCTTAAATAGCAAGCAGAACAGGTGCTCACCATCAACCCTAATCGCCCCAATTGCCCCTAGGCCTGATGGGAATAGTAGTCCCCATGAGATGCCATTACTGGCTCTCTGGGGACACCTAGGGGCAAGCGAAACAGTTGACTAGGTCGACTCCCCCTGGTGGTCAAAGTGCAGGATGTGTGACAAAGTGTGTAACCATTGATATGGTGACTGATCTCTGTGACAAGGCATTTAATTAACATTTTGGGAAGGAGTCTCCAGTGTAACTGCTTTGTACCACAGAGGAAAAGCTAAAACCAAATGCTCTGATGTGCACATGAAAAGTCTTCAGGATGGTAAACTACCAATGGTTACTCTGATTCTTCAAGAAAGAGAAAAAATAGGTTTGTGAGTGAATTTTGATTTATACTGTAGCTTCTATATACATACAAGTTCCATTTCTAAAAAAAAGTTGGGATGCTTGTAATTTGTTAATTAACTTGGATGTTTATTTAATAGACAAAATGACAACAAAAGATTTTCATTCTTTTCAATGATGAACTTAATTCTATTTGTTAAATATAAACAAATTTAGAAATTGATGTCTGCAACACATTCAAAAAAGTCTAGACAGAGGCATATTTACCAATAGGTCACATCACCATTTCTTTTTAATTATACTTTTTAATCATTTGGGAATTTACGATACTAATTGTTACGGATTTGCAAATATAATTTTTGCCCTTTCTTGCTGTGTACAAGACTTGAGCTGCTCAACAGTCCGTGGTCACTGTTGTCTGATTCTCCTATACGTGATGCACAATACATTTTTAAGACAGGTCTGGACTGCAAGTCTACAACCCATGTTGTTGTAATTTGTGCAGAAGGAGGCTGGCATTGTCCTGCTGAAACAGACATGGAGTTTCTGGGAAAATATGTCATGTTGACGGCAGCATATGTGTCTCCAAAATACCACTATAAGCCTCTGCATCAATGGTACCTTCACATATACACGCAGATCACCCATGCCGCAGGCAGCGATGCACCCCCATGGGATTTTTTTTTATTGGCATTACCACTTTTCACTGGTAACAGTCTGGATGGTCTTTTTCATCTTTGGCACATAGAATCCAGCATCCATTTTTCTAAAATAAATAAATAAATAAATAAATAAAACATGCTGAAATATTAATTCGTCTGACCACAGAATACATTTCCACTGTCTTGTTTAGAGACAGAGAATTAGAGAAATGTTTGCATCAGAAAAACAGGGATTCAGGATGACATAAAGGCCAGTGATCCCATGGGTCATGCCTGTGTTGCCATGGCCATGGTCATATTCCAGACAAGAATTTAAGTGCCTTAAAGCAGACAGTGATTTTCAAAAAGCTTGTCCTATTTGTTTTATGGTAGCTCAAAATGTCATACTCTGGGGAATTGTACTACAAGGACATCCTCAGAATCAATGTCAGGCCTTTGAGCAAGAACTTTAAGCCTGAAATGCTTGTGCATTCTTTTAATGTTAAGCTTCTATTGATAAAAGTATTTGCAAAATCTTAGCTTATTAAAGAATAATATACAACAGGCCATGTTGGAAAAAAAATCAGTCTTGTGGTGGTATGATACAGCCTGATGTGAATCAGACACAAAGTGGAATATTTTCATATAACAGCATGGACTGAAGTGTGTTATCCTGCTTACATCATAGTCATTTGCCAATCATCAGCCAAGTTAGTTCCTTTTATTGCTTATATTACAGCATCTATAAACAGTCCTGCCATCACCTTCCCTTAGCTTCTAAGACAAATACTGCAGGTGTCATGTGACTCTGAAACCCAATTAGTCCATACCTTACCATGAAGCAATTAATATACTTTAATATATACTTTTTTAAAATTTATAGCCAGAATTACAGTCAGAGCTGTTGCTTTATGAAATTACTGTGCACCTCCTGAATCAAGAATTCAACTGCAATGTGCTATAAATGAGTCTGTTATTTGAAACTGAGACAAAATATTTCATTCTGATTAACTTACCCAATTCATAAACCTATTACTTATGTATTGTGACATCATGGTAATTGTAGCACTCACAGCTCTCTTATTGTACACACACACACACACACACATACACACACACACGCACACACACAAGTACACACAACTCATCCATAAATGTGACATAAAATCTTTTCAAATTCATTCATCTTCTTAACCGCTTACTCCTGTCCCCAGGGTCATGGGAGAGCCGGTGCCTAGCCGGCAGCACAGGGCGCAAGGCAGGATCAACCCTAGACAGGGTGACAATCCATCGTAGGGCACACACACTCATACACACACTCACACACTAAGGGCACTTTAGAGACACCAATTAACCTAATATGCATGTCTTTGGACTGTCATTTTGAACCGGAGTACCTGGAGTAAACCCACGCAGATACGGGGAGGACACGCGGACTCCACACAGAAAGGACCCAGACCACTCCACCCGAGGACTAAACCTGGGGCGTTCTTGCTGTGAGGCGACAGCGCTACCCACTGCACCACCATGCCACCCCCTTTTCAAATTGTTGTTACCAAAATATTCTGAAAAAAAGGTCATCAACAACTAAAAGAAAGAAAAGAATCACTTTCATTCCACTACAATGAGCGATTTCTCATTTCAGAGATGAGATACTTCAACAGCAGTGGTTGCAGCATTAGAGACACCTATATTATCATTTCTCTATTCCATGGATGAATAAATACAAACAATATGTCCATAAATCCTGTGCCAAGCTCAAATCTGAACTTATATAAGTTACTTGTGAGATGCGCTCATGAATAAATAAAGAGTTATTGTATGTTCAGAACATGTAATATGAAATCTTTTAAACAGTAATATATCTGTAATACTTTACAATACAGGTACACATATAACCATGCAGTATATTAATACATATGTACAAGTGGAAATCTGTATAGCACTGCATACATTTGCTAGATCCCTGTGAGTCATATTGTATTATTTCCATATTTACTACCACAAATGCTGCATTCAGCAGAAAAGGGAAAATCATTGTGCATAATTGTGAGGATGAGAATGCAGACTTCTCAGCCCTCATGTTAAGGCTTTAAAGTCTGTGAGCTCATATATGGCAATAATAGATGTAATGCAATCATTCCTGTGAAAATATATGGCAAAAGTGTGACTGTGATGAGAAGTTTCTAGAGTGAGGCTGCTCTGCAGTGCTAATTACTAGACAGTGTGCTCACTGATCAATATTACATTAAAGACTGAGCCGTCTGAGTCACACGGTAATGCCAAAGGAGTTTGATTTAAATTAGCACCACTTTGATGCAGCTTTCAGTCATGCAGGCAGTAATTGACACACAGCAGGAGAAGGAGTAGCGTTAGATGTGAACATGGTGATAAGTACTTTTTTCATTTGGTCAAATGCTATTTAAGTCACTATTATTCTGAACCTATAAGTACAGTGCATTTTATATTTGAAAAGAATGTAGAGGTTTACTTTGAGACATTTTACTATAACCAAAGGAAACTTTTTAATGTTAGATATTATCCCATGGACTGGTTGATGTCAAGCTTTACTGTAGTAATTATTATAATATGATATTATTCTTCTTCCATATTGTTTTGTACTATTTTCAGTAGGCTCATATTTAGTTAGCTTTAGCTCCAAGTTACTGATCATAGAAAAAGTTAAATATCAAAAATAAATAAATGAATGAATGAAATAATAATAATAATAATAATAATAATAATAATAATAATAATAATAATAATAATAATAATAATA
>JAOVVH010000061.1:8208730-8218779 GCA_028566435.1 Scorpiodoras heckelii | reverse complement strand
GAAGAAGAAGAAAAATCCTGACAAAAACAATAGGGTTCCTGCACCTTCGGTGCTTGAACCCTAATAATAATAATAATAACAGATGATTAATAAGCCTAGCCACTTTTTCATAGGGGTGCTTGTGCCCCTGCTCATTCATGTAGCTATCCAATAAGTAAATCATTTTGCAGCAGCTCAATACATGAATCCATGTAGATACAGGTCAAGATCTTCAGATAATGTTTACATCAAACATCAGAATTGGGGAAAAAAAATGTGTCTCTGGGTCATGGTATTTGATTTGAGCATTTACTGCTGATCTTGGGATTTTCATGCACTCTCTACATCGGATATCCAGTGAGTGGGCAGAAATGCCTTGTTAATGAGAGGTCTGAAGAGAATGGCAAGACTGATTTGAACTGACAGGATGTCTACAGTAACTCAAATACCCACACTTAGCAACCATGGTGAGCAGAAAAGCATCTCAGAATGCACAACTGACAATGTCAGGTCTTAAGGCAGATGCGCTACAACAACAGAAGACCACATCAGGTTGCACTCCTGTCAGGCAAGAACAGGAATCTAAGGAAACAGTGAGTACAGACTGTACAGCACAGAAAATGTCCAGGTGAAGACTGGAAAACAGGGTTCTTTTGTAATCTTGAACTGTCCAGTTTTGGTGAGCCTGTGCCCATTATTATACAGGCCATGTATATGATTTCAGCAAACATTTGCTTCATTTATCTTATTAAAATTAGTAAATATATCAGTTGGGTAGAAAAAGTTACGGCTATGCCATTAATACAGAATCCTTGTGATCCTCAGCTTCCCAGGATACAACTTACAACTTTAAACACATGAGGCACTGACTACAAAATATATACTTTGTGAAATGGTACATTTTTTGGTATTGGGTCTGGACATAAAAACAGACCAAGAGAAAAGCTGGTTGAAGCCTGGGGAGTTATTTGTTTAGAGTTTATTGTGCAGGAGAACGGAGGGATGAGTGGTGTTGGTGTGTGCATCAGTGTAAAAGACTATTTTGATTGTGATGCAGGGCTCAATGTGCACACATGTAGTGGCTCTGAAGTTTAGGAGGCTGACATCTCTGCAGCTTGCTGGAGGGTGAGCTTTTCTCAGGGGGAAAAGAGGAAAAAAGAGATACAAGTTAGTTTCAGCAACAACAATCTCACCAATTCTCCTTATCCATCATCAACTATGCTTGCTGTGTCTCAGCAGTGCTATGTTTCCTCCCTAGATATGCCGCCAGCTGGGAATGGTTACTGCATTCATTCCCCTCCAGTGGTGCCTGTATCCTGCCAGCTCTGTCTCGCCTACAAAGCATCAGTTTTCTTTAAACATCTTTCTTTGTGCATGTTGATGTCCAGGGTGCTGAATCCAGTTTGCTGGCATTACGGAGGTGGTGGTACCTGACTTTGAAACATGGGGTCTTGTTTATGAAAGCATCCATAAAACAATTTTTAGTTTCATACACATCAACTGGTGTGTTGCCTATGCACATCTATACACAATAGATCTGGATAAATCCTGCACATTTTAAATTGCTCTGCATATGCATGATCACACACATTTACATAAAGAAATGACCCTAAATCACCAAATATGGTAATCATATTAGCATTAAAAGCACCATTTTATGGCTGTGTTTGCAATCTATTGCTCTAATTAAATCTGGAAACCCTACAATGGTATGAAAATCTACCATTATTGTTGGCTGCTCTGCTTCCATATCTGGAAATGTATTTTTGCAGCCTGAAATATATGAATGCATGTAAGATGTGTTATTATCCGGCTGGAAAATATCAAAGCTCTATTCAGTTTTTTCTAAAACCCCTAGAGTAGAAAGGACTCGAGTGTGCCAGGGATGTTATAGCTGCCTTTTGCTTAGTCTCTCCAAAAGTGGGGCGAGTTTCTGATAGAGAATACCAAAATGACACTGAGCAAATGAAATCGACTGATGAGCACAGAAGTGTCTGCAGTCCTTAAAAACAAGTTCCCTGCACAAAGGTAGCGGTGTCAAATCTTCAATCAGTCTTTAGATGTATCTATTATATGATTTTACTTCACATTTCAATCGTGTTTTAGAAGTAGGCAGAGTGTTTCTCAAATTCAGTTCACCCACAATTACGTTTTTCAAGCACCGGGTTCTTTTCTTTCATACACATGCTCAGGAGTAGCTCTAAATTAAGGTGGATTACAAATTAAAGGAAAAAACATCATAAAATGTCTTAGTAAAGTGTTGGACCACCAAAAGGTACCAGATCAGTTTTAATGCACTTAATGCACACCAATTCTACACTCTACTGGAGTGATGAACACCATTCTTCTGAAAGATTTTGCCTCAGTTGGTGTTTGGATGATGATGATGATGATGATGATGATGATGATGATGATGACATTAGAATCTGATAAGTTTGAAGGCCATAGTTTATAGTTTATTCAATTCAATTCAATTTTATTTCTAAAGCACTTTTAACAATGGCCATTGTCCCAAAGCAGCTTTACAAAGACATAAAATCCAGACATTTAACTTATATAAATTCTTCCCTACATGGTATCCCTAATGAGCAAGCCAGGGGTGACAGTGACAAGGAAAAACCCCCTTAGATGTTAAGAGGAAGAAACCTTGAGAGGTACCCAACTCAAAAAGGGAACCCATCCTAATTTGGGTGACACCAGATAGTACAATAATAAATAATCCCTTCTATAACTGGGTGCTGTATAGTAAAAAAAAAAAAAAAAGAAAGAAAACCTGCAATTGTAGCCAGTGAACTCATTAAAGTTTTAACATGGAATCTACTGTGATGAAGCTATAACCTGTTCACTGATGGAGGTTTGACTGATGGAGTGCAAAACTGTTCATGGCAATTAGTCCTAGCCTTCATAGGGTAGCTTTGTATTGTTTTGTCTAAAGGGGCAAGTGCTAGAAAAATGATTAAATAAATGCCTGATGGAATAACAGAATGACCATGTTTTCCTTTCATTTGTTACATACCTGTATATGCAATAATCATAAGAAAATCTGATGGAAATAAATTCTATGAGCAGAATATCATGCACTATTATAAATGGGACCTATGGTATCAATTCATCCAATACAATTCAGGAAATAATAAACATACAATGGCTGGGGATTTCTGAAAGCAGAATGTTTCCTCGGTTCTTTGCTGCTTCAGTGTAATGTGATAGTTACACCAAGATGCTGTGTTAATAACACAAAAATACTAACCAGCTTCAGCAAGAGGTTTCAAAGCAGTTAGAAAACAAGTGCTACTGGATTTATCCAAAAGCCAATTAAATATATATAAAGTTAAGAGTGAAAATTAAACCAAAATAAAAAGTTAAGTTAATACAAATCCCCAAAACGCTTTATTCAGGCATTCTTCCTTTCCTTGTCAGAAGTCTCAGAAAATTGGTATGACTGTCCAGGGGAAGCAGAAAAAAAAGACAATTGCACAATTCAGGTTCAGCAGTGACTCAAGTTCAGGAAGTGGTTTGCGAAGATGCTATCCCAACGTGTATGTCATCAAGAAAGCCTGTGTGAGACATTGCACTCCCTTTCTCTCACTGCTTTACTCTTGTTCTGTATCCTATTCACCCTTCTCCTGCTGCTGCTATCTGTAGGGGTGGATGTCGCAGCAGAACAGCTCATTGTTTTGCACAATTTACAGACTTACCATCTTTTACACGGCTGCAGTCATGTGGAAGAGAATGAAATCTTCAAAAGACAAACAAACATTCAAAGAAGATAACAGTATGGGTCTTTTTCTTTTAGTAATGCGTTTCAAGCAAATGGAGATAATGCATTGAACAGTGTTGTGCGCAAAAGCGTATTCCATATCAGACATGTAATGCTACAACCATACCACGTTTCATGAATATTGGTGAAGTATAAGCATATGATACTGTCAATCAAAAATTCATGCAAAAAAAAAGGGAAGAAGGAATTAAAATAAAACTATATGACCACCAGCACTAGCTGTAGTGGTCATAATAATAAAATAACAGTTTATGTTGTTGGCAGAAGTACGCTGAATAAATCTGGAATGCTATTCAATAACGTTGCTTAGCATAATATTCTAAGTGCATCACTAAATATTAGACTACTTCAGATGTTTCCCCTTTCTCAACTCCACAAATCTCCAGAGAATTGTGATATTACAATGCAAGATAATTTAAAAAATAATAAAATAAATAAATAAATAGCCAGGTAGAGTCAGTCACCTGCCTTTAGGACCTAACACCCTAATCTGGCTGTGCTTTCTATTTTTATGTTCCAATGAAGAGAACCAACTGTGTGTGTGTATGCCAAGTCCTCTTACAGAGATAAATTAAAGCCTCTGAACTTAATGTTGCTTAAAATGAAGACACTTCATCTGCCTGACTGGCAGTATTATTCTAGCTGACAGTGCATTGGCCATTTGGCAGATGGGAGATGCATTTCTCTGTGCATCATGCAGCTCTTTCCAATTAATCACAGCTCTATTTACACTTGCAGAGTAAGCAGGCCAGAAACAGTGTGACACCGGCTCACTTATTGCTATAATGGGAGAAAGGCAGTAGATAATAAAACATCATTCGGATGAATTTCGGTGATTATGATTATTTTAATAAGGAAATGAAAAATAACAACAGAACACTTTCACATTTACTTTTTGTAACTTCTTTATACTGAGACTTCCCTAGGAACACTGGGCATGATGTGGGAATACACCTTAGATCATGGGAGACCATGAACACACATATGCACACCTGTTCACATGTATAGAAAGTAACCCAAGTTCAGGATTGAACCAGGGACCCTGGCTCTGTGCAGCACCAGTGCTATTCTCACGCCTCCACTGTGGCACCCTTATTTATCGTTTGCTATGTCTTCCATAATTTTACAGTTTGCAGCTTATTTGAAATCTCCCCAGAGACTTGACTGACAACTGTGTGGTAAAACATAAATAATCTGATGCATGGTCTGCTTTTGCTGACATTGTCTGTCCCTCTGTTTGTGTGTGTATGTGTGTGTATATGTACCAGATAGACAGTTTATTGTGTTTTACAACAACAATACTTTATATATTTTAACAGCAGCACTAGAGATTGAAGTCTGAACTTATCTGACCTGAATTAATGAAGACAGATGTCCCCTGTGTCACTATGCACAATAAACACAATGAGCACTAAAGCTGCATGTAGAAACAGGCAGTCAAATGTGACTGCTTCTATCTAGTACATTTCATAAATATTCCCATGATTTTGGGTAAACAGTAACAGGCTCCCAAATCTCTTATGACCCGAGATGTATTTAAATGCCAACAGTCTTTTCAGCAAACAGACATGCACACACATGCACAATGTGGTCAAGAGAAGAAAAACAAATCTAATCTGAATCTGAGCACATACCCAGCTGTCATCTGAGCTAGAGAAAAGGTCATCTGGTTATACATGTTATGTCAACCCAAATAGGCCTCTGTGCCCTGTTCAATAAGCATATTTCATTTGCCCTAAGTCAGAGTTAATTTATCCAAAAAAAAAAGTTTATTTAACCAGAAAAAGCTGAGATTATGATATCTCCAGGGCAGAAGCTGAGGGATTTAAAGTGTTTGTTGTTTTAGATAAATCATTCTGCTCAAGGGGAGTGTCTGGGCAAAGAGGCAGTGTCTGAGCAGTGTCTGGACAGAGGTGAGGAACAGTTAGGACTAGTCAGGCCATTTCTTCTACAGTGTTCCACATTTAAGGGTTCTTCAGTTGTCTCTCAGGGGAATGTTTAAAGTTTAGATCTACAGAACCCTAACAGCAACATTGTTTCTCCATCAGGAAGGGTTTCAAATAGCACCAGGTAGTATTTGGAGAAGTTATCCAATGAACCCTTCCTCCAAGAATGTCAGTCACCATGGTTACTAAGTAGTCTCATCAATCTTATTCTAAATATACACCACACAGCAAGCCTTCTGCATGAGTGGAAACTTTCTTTCTGTCGATCTTCTAATTCTTGTTATTAGTTACCATTTTGGGCGGCACGGTGGCACAGTGGGTAGCGCTATCGCCTCACAGCAAGAAGGTCCCGGGTTCAATCCCCAGGTGGAGTGGTCTGGGTCTGAGTCTGCATGTCCTCCCCATGTCTGCGTGGATTTACTCCGGGCACTACGGTTTCTTCCCACAGTCCAAAGACATGCATATTAGGTTAATTGATATCTCTAAATCGCCCCGAATGTATGTGAGTTTGTGTGTGTGTGCCCTATGATGGATTGGGTTGATCCTGCCTTGTGCCTTGTGCGGCCGGCTGGGCACCGGCTCTCTCGTCTCCCTGGGAACAGGAATAAGCGGTTAAGATAATGAATGAATGTTACCATTTTAGCAAAATGCTGTGCGTATTGACTGGTGACTATACAATTGGACTGTTTTCTTGTTTACTGCTTTTGGATTCCTTTACTGCCAATGTTATTGGGTAATCTTGGGTTTTTGAATCTGTATTGGATCAACATCCAACTATTGAGAAGTTAAAGGTTACTGATTAGGTTGGAATTTGCATTTTTTCAAAAGACTTCATGATCTCTGTACTGAGCATGTTTACAACTTGCATGAAATTCTAAAAACACAGAGGAATGAAATTGATCATGGTGACAGAGTACACAGTCTAACACATCAGTCCAAGGGTGTCATGGTGGCTAGCACTATTGCTTCACAGCAAGAAGGTTCTGGGTTTGATCCTAGGTGGAGTGGTCTGGGGCCTTTCTATGTGGAGTCTGCATGTCCTCCCCGTGTTACTCCGGGTACTCCAGTTACCTCCCACAGTAAAAAGACATTTAGGTGGATTGGAGATACAAAATTGCCCATGACTGTGTTGTACTGTCCTGATAGAACGTGTGTATCGATGCAACCTTGTTCAGGTCGTGAACAGCCATAGATGTCGAAGTGATGTTAAATAAAACAATAAACATAAAAACAATAAATAAATTAGAGCATATGATTATCATTTGAATCCTCATCACACCATTAAATGAGATTTTTGTACACTCACTGTTGATTTGCAGCGTCAAAATTGGAATATACCACTCCCATGAGTATAGAAATATGATGATCCATCAGAAGAACTGTATTGTGTTTGTAGTGAGTCTTCCCTCTAAAGGGAATGAGAATAACGTACTGGGATGTTATATGTATTGACTACAACAATCATTCCTTACATACTAGCATTAGAAACCTTGGTCTATCCACTTCCATCTACAGTAATCTACTGGATTTTCTGACTAACAGACCAGACACAGTGAGTATTACAAACAACACATCATCCACTCTGACTTTAATGTATTCTGCTTCAGCACTCGGGCATACAGCTCACTGACTTATGGCTGATCAGACTTGAGCAATAATGATCTGTCTGTCTATAGGAGAGAGCTACAATTCTCTGTTTGCATGGTGTCTCATTAACAGACTCTCTCTGAAGGTTTCCCTTACATTACACACTGCCAAAATGAGGGAGATGATATCATGAAGTCTACTTATGAAATCCCTCTGGGCATTTGTGCATTCTAATCAGTATTCATAACCAGGCCATTCTATAAGCACTTTGTTTAAAAAAAAAAAAAGGTTTGTAAGTTCATAGTACATTTGTGTGGAGCAAACATGTTTACATTTTTCAGTAAGGTACACTTAAAATAATTTATAAAGTTGAGAAAGATCATTTGGGTTCACTAGGGAAGTTTGTTCAACCATATAAACCATACTTCAGTATGAAGGCTTGACCTGGATCAGTCAAACCTCAGCCTAAACGAGGACACTGTGCTGCAGTTACAAATAATATCCATACATATACTGAACATAGTGGCAGGCATCCTAAAGTGTACAAGAAGGTTGGCAAAGTTGAAAGGTTGGTATTCATTGTACCAAACCAGTGCCAGTTTTAATTGAGTTCTTTCCATTTACTTTACATTGCCATGTGTCTGTGTTTTGGTCTTTTCTCCACCCCTGGATTGTCATTGGTCTGTTACATAATGTGTGCATCTGTTCTGAGTTAACATTTAATATGTATGTCTTTCATACCCTCATATTCCTTTGTCTCATCAGAAAGTCTAATTCATTGTAAGTGTGCTTTGGGAGATGTTCTTCTCTGAGCCTGTGTTTCCTTTCCTTTGTTTTTTTCATGTTTTATAAATAGAGCACTTTAACCCCTTGCTACATTGCTACACTTTTCAAATGGTATAAAAAAGTCAGGCCAAACTAAAATATGTTACCTAGCAAAAATAAAAGTGTGAATACATTACATTACTTGTGGTAGTGGTTACTTTGTAGGTGAACTTTTACATATTTAGTTTAGTTAAAATTTTTAGGTAATTGATCTGTGAATTGAAGCACCTTGTTTGGTTTGGCTTGTTTGGCTAAGAGAAACTATGTGGATGAGACTGTGGTCATGGTTAAAAAATGGAGGATCTGCTTATTATTAATAATAGTGATCACATTAGACTTTGGCCTCACAGTTTCTGTTAATGTTGCTTTGTGAAGATCTGGAGAGAAAAAAAAACATCCACTGTTTGTATATGCTAATGTTTTTGTGTTTACTAAAATTCAGATTTTTCCTGATAGCAGTGTTGGCACCTCAACATGACCCATATACAACCCGTTCCATATTTCATAGTCTTATTGATCTTTCATTAGATTGCAACTTATTTGCAGTACCTCCTTCTTCTTATATGCAATATAATTCAGTATTCAGTGTGCAATCCAGTGCTCAATCTTGAGCTGAGTACAGAAAGAACACGAGAAGCATAAAATACTGAAGGACTTCTGATGTGATGTTTATCGTGTCATTGCTGTGTTCCTGCCCAGATGGTAAATTTGCCACACACAGGCAACATCTGTGGCCATGAGCTCAGCTATGTAATGAACCCTACCAAGCAGGAGACGACTAAATACCAACAGTCATAAATTTTTCCTTTGTCTGTGTGATGGCAAACACCAGAAAAACTCACTCAAGAAAATTCTTTTCATTCGTTTATTGTAATTAAACATTTATTGCTCATTTTAAGTAAACCAAATATGAGATATTTGTTGTTCTCTTTCTTAGTGAATATTTCTGCCTTCACTTTCATAGACACATATCTCAGGTGATATAATTCAATAGATTTATTTCATGATGCTTATGAATTCACTGATCCTGATTTGTCATTTACTGCAACCATAAAATAGGGTTTAAAATGAAATGTTACAGGAGTGAATGCAAACAGCAAAAAGAAATAAGGACTTGAATTTCTACTGTGTTATGGGAAAATCAAAACCTATTCTGATACTTATAGATACCCACACATTGGAAATGATTGGAAAAATGTCATGCACACAGTTGAGATTTTTCTGCATATTGTGCTTTTAATATATTTTTGCCTTTCTTATTTTCCATGAGTGCATTTGAATGACTCAAACACAACTGCACATTTTTGTCCATAAACGATGATTGTTTAGACCTTTTCTTGACTCCGTAACATGCAATACTCAAATTCCAAGGGGTTCATAATTCAATTATTGCTTGATAGTGCTAAAGAGACTACCTCTGTACAACAAGATCTCTAGGTACAGTATGATATCATTCACAGCACGCGCCTCAGCATAGGGAAAAGAGCAGCATGTCCTCAGTCACCCTATCATAAATAAATAATTGTAAGAAGACATGTATTAGACTCTTAACTATATCTCTGGGAAGAGTGATTTTACATTTAAATGTCTATGTGTGGGAAACCTTTAGGATTTCAGCCAAAGTCCTAAAAGCCAATCTGGCTTGGTGGAAATAGCGTTCCCAGTTCTTGAAATATTCACCAGACCCTCAATTAGAGTTCAGACTCAGCTTTTCTCATTTGTCTGCGACTGATTCAGCTCTGGCTGCACCTCTATGGTGAGGTGGTCTCAGGATGAGCCACTCTGAATGGTTAATTAATCAAATACTGGCAGTTTTACAGACAAAAGAGAAGTAATCAGGTAGTCTTGCTTGTATGTCTCTCTCTCTCTCTCTCTCTCTCTCTCTCTCTCTCTCTCTCTCTCTCTCTCTGTGTGTGTGTGTGTGTGTGTGT
>JAOVVH010000061.1:8160398-8171236 GCA_028566435.1 Scorpiodoras heckelii | reverse complement strand
AGAGAGAGAGTGAGAGAGAGAGAGAGAGAGAGAGAGAGAGAGAGAGAGAGAGAGAGAGAGAGAGAGAGAGAGAGAGATTTTCTGTCATCCCTGCCCAGTGTTTTGTACTGTTTCAGCATTAAACTGAAGGCATCACACCACATTTAAGACTTACCTGAAGTCATCTGGACTATATCCAGGCTTTCAAGAGAAAAAGTGAGTTGCAGAAAGCAGGACAGAAAATTGATGAAACTGGTGCACACATACCATATAGTTTTTGTGGGGTTTTTTACGTGATTATGTGAGTAACACGTGATTATGAAGGCATTATGAATTATTTATTGATAAATGCATTACTACATAAGTCATTAAAATAATTTTAAAAAATAGCATTTATAACAGAAATGAATAATGTCAAAGAATTGCATGTGGAAAGTACAAAAAAAAAATCAAATGCAGTGTCCACATGTGAAAAAAAAAAAAAGTTTAGAGATAACATGTGAAGTGCCTAAAATCCCCACAAGTAAATTTGGAAGATCGTGTGACTTATGGGTTTCATCATGTACATCACGTTCATCTTAAGCCATATAGCATAAATTAATGTAATGAAAAGGTCGTGTAAGGATGACCAGGAAATCTAAGCAGTACAAGTAAAAATGTGTGAAATGTAAAATGTGAAGAGTCTAAAGGCCACATGCATACATGTGACATATGATGAAACTCAGGTGAAATTTCTGTAAAGGTGTAGATTTGGGGTTACCAATATCACCTTCAGTCACTAAACACATCCTTGCAAGTTGCTTTGGGCCAAATCTATGGTGGTTCAGATGGGCAAGGCACCTAAAAAAGAATCAACATTAAATAAAAAAGTCAACTTTATAAAAAAAAAACAACAGTGCATTCTTTCCGGTATAGAAAGAGTTCTCTGGTGAAGAAATGTCTCTCCAGTGTAGAAAGTGCTCTCGTTCTGCATGCTTAATGCTGAATTTAACTCACAAGGCTCTATAGGAGTGTTTCTGAGAAACAGAAAATGCCATGGAAAAACATGGCCACCATCGGTGCCTTGCCCTTCTAGGCCACTGTACAAATCTAACTATACTAATATACCGTAATATAATTCAGAAATTACATGAACATAATAATAGGATGTAACTTTCTAAATTACATCTGTATATCTGTAATTAAATCTGTCTCAATTGTAGCAAGTTAACAAAGTTTCTTACGTTCTACACTTTCCACACAGCACCTTATTTTTCCATTGGTGCCCAACCTTATGCACAAAGGGCCGCTGTGGGTGCAGGTTTTCCTTCCAGTCAAGCAAGAGCCACACCTCATTCCACCTGTTAAATCAATGGATCCAATCAACGGATCTTGACTTTCACTGGCCTTTGTGGATAAGGTTGGACACCACTTAGACAATTCACACAATGCTGAAATAAGACCACACCACTGCATGACAGATCTGATGGTGTTTATTGAGCACATGACAGTTTATATAATTGTATTTCTCAATTAAATGCATAATCATGTGGAATGTTTTGACATAGAGTGTACTTCTCAGTTTTGTCTTGTCTGTATTATATTGCTTTTGGGTGGTTTGGGTGCCTCAGTGCTGGCTATGCATGTGACATTCTGGCTGTAGGAGCAAAAAAAAAAGATTAAATAATTATCCATTTGCATTAAATGCAAAAGATGAAAGGGTGAACAGATAAATCCAAATAAAGTATACATGAGTTCTAAAGCAAACCCATGACGGGGTTCAATTCTGTATATACTGAAAGGATGTGCTATGAAGGCCAAATGAGAATGTAAACACTTATTAATATGCATGGAAATTTCACTCTCTGACCTCAAATATCCACATACAAACCATATGCTAGGATTGTGCCTATGGTTATAATTTTTGTAGCAGCAATGTCATAGCTATGCATACTCATTTAAAAAAAAAAGAAGAAGAAGAGAAGAAGGAAAGAAATTCATTTTCTCATATACTATCATTATTGTCTAGCCAAACTGATTTGAATGCATATTAGATACGAATTGCTTTAGTCTATACAGATCCGACCTCCAAAGATCAGATTTAATCAGTTTGATTATACTTTTCAACATTTTACAAGAAGGTCTTCAGATTACTTTTCTGTACCATCTACAGCCTTTCTGATGCTTTTCAGAGATACAGCAAACCATCACATTCACGGTGTTCACAGTGTGGCCAAACAGAAAATTACACAAGTGTAAGATGAACAAATTAAATGTTGGGAACATCTTGAAATATTCATACAGCTTGTAATGATTTATTTTCACATTACTGAACTATCACTTGTTTTTTACTTTGTATTAAAATTTAGTATTGCTAAATACTAGATGTTAGTAAATTTAGTATTAAAATCAATTATATTGCCTGCAGAGATTTAATTTAGACATTCTATCAAGAAACGGAGTGCAGGAAATATAATGACAAAAGGTTTTCTATGATGAAGCAGTGATTGCGTATTATTAATCAAGAAAAAAAATATGAAAAGTTAAACAGAGTTGCCATTTAGTTACTGTCACATGTTAGATCTGCTTACTCTGGCTTTATTCTGTCCTTCCTACAGAATATAAAACTGTGTGTAACTGAAAAAAGCTTTACTTGCCCTATAGAGTTGCTCGTGTTTTTCCACAAGAGATGTTCTTTATATACTTCTGCTTCTTCTGGCTGGCTTATGCACTGTTTACAGAATCAAAATCCAGGATCTGATACTGAGTCACTACCAAAGAAAATGGAAGCAGTGTGCCAGATTATCAAACTGTTGCCGGTCACAAAAAAATAAAAGAAGATAAACACTTTCCAAATGCCATATAGAAGAACATCTAGATTTAGTTTCTTTACAGTGTGATGGTATTCTGTTCTGAGAAAAAAATACATATAGATGTATGCCTTTAAGAAATATGTAGGAATAATGAAGACAGCAAGCATCACACTCAAAGTTCCTAATGCAATGCAACTTATGACAGATACACAGCTTGTAAATCTATGAGACAATGAACAGTGCACAGTATTTGATATGATGAAGCAGAATGTACAGAGAAAGTGGTGACAAAGCTGGACAGACTAAAGGAATAAAGCACTGCTGCATTGCTCTCTTCACTGCATTGCACTGTGGGTAATGATAGAAACCAGTAACCAATGTGCAAATAAAACCATAGTGTATTAATCCTGAGTGCCGCTGAAGAGCAGGTATGTTTAGGGTGAATATTTTCTACACAGAACCTTACAATTCTTTCCCTATCAAAGAACCTATGACCTATTAATTTTGGGGGAAATGGATGAATAAATGCTCTACATTGTTCACATTTATTACACCTATAACTGCAGTGGTGGAAAGTACAATTTGTAAGTATTTTAAGTACATTATTTAAGTACTGTACTTGTACAATATTGAGGTACTTGTATAAGACTTGACCGTTTTACTTTCATGCTACTTTATACTTCCACTCCACTACATTTCAGAATGAAATAATGTATGCTCTACTCAACTACATTTATTTGACAGATTTAGTTCCTAGTTACTTTGAGATGAAGATTTAACACAATAGATAATATAACAAGTTTTTAAAATACAACACAATGTTAAAGATTAAACTAGCAGTTTTCAACCTTTTGGCTTCTTACTTCTTACAAAAAAGCAGCCTGTAGTCAGGCTACATTTCAGATGTCTGTGAGTTATTAACAGCTCCACCAAATAGTGAATAAGTGTTCACATGATCCAATATCTCACCAAAAATTAAAGGTTTGAGAGAAGTATATCAGAACTTTTTTATTTCTTCTTTCCTTTCCCATTTATCATCTCATGTCTAATGATATCATATACACTATATGTATTCAAAAGGTATTCAGACACCTACAGTACACATTACACCTACAGGAACTTTGATGACAAATCATTCTAAATCTATAGGCATTAATATGGAGTTGGTCCCCCTTTGCAGCTAAAACACCATCCAGTCTTCTGAGAAGGCTTTCTACAAGATTTTCGAGTGTGTCTTACATTCATTCAGAACAGCATTTTTGAGGTGAGACACTGATGTAGGACAATAGGACCTGCCTCACAATCTCCATTCTAGTTCATCCTAAAAGTGTCCAATAGGGTTGAAATCAGGGTTCTGTGTTGGCCAGTCATGTTCTTCCACACCAAACTCACCCAACTGTGCCTTTAAGGACCTTGATTTGTGCACTGGGGCACAGTCATGCAGGAACAGATAAGGGCCTTCACCACACTGTTCCCACAGAGTTGGAAGCATACAATTGTACAAAATGTCTTGGTTTGCTGAAGAATTACAATTTCCCTTCACTGGAACTAAAGGGCCAACCCCTGAAAAACAACCCCACATTATTATCTCTCCTCCTACTCCTCCAATATTTACAGTTGGCACAATGCATTCAGGTAAGTAACGTTCTCCTGGCATTCTCCAAACCCAGAGTTATCCATCAGACTGCCAGACAGAGAAGCGTGATTCATAACTCCACAGGATATGTTTCCACTGCTACTTCATACCACGCCATCTGACACTTGGCATTGTGCTTAGTGATGTAAGACTTGCATGCAGCTGCTTGTTCATGAAAAGCCATGCCATGAAGCATCCAGTGCACAGCTTTTGTGCTGATGTTAATGCCAGAGGAAGTTTGGGACTCGAGCAGTTATCGAGACAGCAGAGTGTTAGTGACTATTATGCACTATGTGCCTCAGCACTCAGCGATCCCACTGTGTAACGTTATGTGATCTGCCACTTTGTGGCCAAATAGCTGTGGTTCCTGAAGGCTTTCACATTCCAATAATAGCACTCAGAGTTGATTGGAATATCTAGGGGACAAGAAATTTCAGGAAGTGACTTGTTGCAATCGTGGCATCCTATTATAGTACCACACTCAAATTCACTGAGCTCCTTAGAATGACCCATTCTTTCACTAATGTTTGTAAAGGCAGACTGCATGGCTAGATGCTTGATTTTATACACCTAGGGCAATGAAACTCCATGAAACACTTGAATATAATGATTAAGAGGTGTGTCTGAATACTTTTGTCCATATGGTGTATAATAATATATCGGTCGGGGAGACCAAACCACCTACTATGATATTATAATTACATTTTGCTGCTAATCTTTATGTAATTGAACCCAAGTAGGATTTATTTATATTACATGCAACTTCTAAATAACTGTTGATGACTTGACGTGGAGACAGCTGTTGGATGGGCAGAAAAATGTCAGCACAATTTGATTTCAAATATATGGGGCTTTTCACTTTGTATCATCTAAGATGACTGTCACTGACACTCTGAGCTTGAAAAGAAATCGGCCCCAGCATCGCTTCTTCATAACATTTTTTACTGTGGATTTTTCTTACATCTATTTGTTGCACATTGTTCCACAAAATAAGCCATTTCAGGTTCACAGCAAATAATCTGCTGTAGACTCAAAGTGTCTACTGACTGTATATTGATGTCTTATCATCTTTGAAAGAGACACAGCAAATCCCCGGTCTTAAATGAAGACCCAGAGTGTTGATTTAACACCTTACAGTTTTTATGTAACTCCAAGTGCGTGTTAATTCAACGCTCTGGGTGTTCATTTAAAACTGGGGATTTTACTGTGCAGGGGGATTAGCCCTGCTAGCTCATTTATATCAACCACCCCGTTTATAACCATTACAAGTAAATAAACTCATAATATTTAAGAATCTCTTGTATAATTCAGCACAGGCTGTCCAGATGTTTGTTGTTCTAACAACTGGAGAATTTGCTTTTGACATGTTTATTACCATGAAATTAACATGCATCCATCCATTATCTTCCCGCTAGTCGGGGTCACGGAGGGCTGGAGCCAATCCCAGCATCATCAGGCGAAGGCGGGGTACACCATGGAAAGGTCGCCAGTCCATCACATGGCCAACACACACTTACACACACATTCAGACCTACGTGCAATTTAGAGTGACCGATCAACCTAACATACATGTCTTTGGACTGTGGGAGGAAACCGGAGTACCTGGAAGAAACCCACACAAGCACGGGCAGAACATGCAAACTTCACACAGAACGGCCCGGACAGGGAATCGAACCCGGATCATCTTGCTGTGACGCGACAGTGCTAACCACTACACCACCGTGCCGCCTATGAAATTAACATGTTCCCTGAATTTGTGATTACAAAACAAGAAAAACAATGGTAAGGATAATGGTAAAAAATATCTTTGAAATGTATGACACTTCTTTTTATCCAAATACCAAATCTAAATGTTGTCCCAGAGATTCTCTCTCTACACTGAAAAATAAAGAGCCATTCGACCCAGAATTTGCTTAGAAAGATGGCGCTGTAGAAGGACACAAGAATTAAAATTTTATATGAGTGACAATTGTTTGACACGTTACATTTGTCTGAGTTTTCTTTGTCCCCCAAAGGATAACCAGCAAAGGAGACAAGAGAGCAACTCATCCATTCTAGATGAGACAGTTTAGCTCAAACAACTGCAAATCGTTTTAGCCTCCTGTTGTCCTGGATAGCGTTGTGCTTGAGTGGCGTAAAAGACTCTGTATTCAAAAAGAAACAAGTAAAAAGAAAGTTTAAAAAACAGCAATCATTCGTCTCATTGTAACAACATCTTATTGTTTTCATGTCACCCAAAACTGAAATGCAACAGCACAAGCTGATGAAGCAGAAACAAAACTTATTCTTGGATGTCAGGTTTCTAAATCTTTTACTC
Organism: Scorpiodoras heckelii; assembly: GCA_028566435.1. Lineage (NCBI taxonomy): Eukaryota > Metazoa > Chordata > Actinopteri > Siluriformes > Doradidae > Scorpiodoras > Scorpiodoras heckelii. The sequence continues at coordinate 8,164,512 of JAOVVH010000061.1, read as the reverse complement.
TCTAACAAAATGAAATGTCAGAAAAGCGTTTTGATGTCTTTGCAATACACTGCCCTGTGCTGAATGCAATGTTTCGGAACATCCACCCTTTAACGTGAAACCCTCAAGACGTGTACAGCATATTAAAGCTTACATTTCCGAATCTCCTACACTGAAATAACGGAATTGATAACAAGGCCCGCAAATTAAACAAGCATATGAGGCGGCAGGAGTAATACTGCAGAGTCTGTCTCAAGAGGCTTAACCATTTCATTCCTGCTTCCCTCTGAACAGGAATAAAAGCAATTATCCTATTAATCTGAAACATAATAAGAATGTTGATTTTAATACAGCCGAAGGGGGGTTAAGGGAAGAAGCAGAGAAAAACAAATAAAAAGCAAATGAAAATGTTGAAAAGTAATTACAGAGGGCAGTTTGTTCTAATATGATATTGTTCTTGCAACAACATATTCACAGTAACTGGTGAGACAACAAACTATTAATAGCTGTTAAAGCAATAACAGTAAGTAACATCTAACTGATCTTTCAAAACATTATATGCATCAATAATAGTTAAAAATGCAATTAACGTGTCATTTACTAATAATTGACATGGTTTAAGAGGAATACAATAATTTGGGATGTGCTGTTATTAGGATATACTGAAGTACCAGAAAAACTGGTACAGGAAAACTGGAGTCTATGCAAAATACATAGCAACGCCACCTATGCATGTCATTGGGTTCATCCTCCAGTACATATATAAAGTGATAGACATCTATGAAAGCTTCTAGAGCTGTTTCCACCATGAGAATGGCAAGTTATCATGATTTTGTGATTTTCAACATGGTTTAATGGTTGGAGCTCATAAGATGGGTCACTGCATTCCAGAGGTAGAAGCAGATTGTGGATTTTCACATATGAGCATTTCAAGGGTGTAACGTGACTACAGGAATTCCAGCCAAACCTCGAACTATGACGGCAGCGTGGCCGGAAAAGGACTCTGGCTGAACGTGACCAGTGTCGGCTGGCAAGAATCGTTTCACGTGATATTTGTACAACGCTGCCTCAAGTGACATCAGAATTGAATGCTGGGGCCTCATCAAACATCAGCATGAGGACTGTGCAATGTTTCCTCCAAGATCCCACGGGGGACCTACCAAGAATTAACTGGTATACCAGTTTTTCTGGTACTTCAGTGTATACTCACTTGCCGGATTGTCCGTTACCAATTGTAGATAAAAACAGAATTTTATCACACTCCTACACAGTGGAGCTTTTCTATTAAAATGGTGATTTAAAAAACTTTTCTCTCAGGTGGCCAGTTTCATCATGACATTCATCACATTTAAGCAGGCCAGTTATTAAAATGCAAAGCCTGGTCTTTTGCAACCGTAATTTCCATCAGATTTCCAGTGGCAATGATTAACAGTTTGATAATTCTACATCTTGCGAGATTGTACTTGTGAGCTGAGGTTGGCCTTTAAAACCCTTAAAATGGAGTAAAACGTGCAACATGGGGACTGGGGAAAAGGCCATGGCTAATGAGCTCCACTAATCAAGTAATCAACACCTACATTTCTCCAACACCTCCTGAGCCTCCTCAGCAAATTACTGTATGTAGCAATGAAACCATGCCACCAAAAGAGGATGGAGGGAAAAAACAACCTCACAGAGCTTGTTCTCAGTCAGAAGAGTGATAGCTGAATGATCCATGGCTGTGAAAATTAATTAGACATGTTTCCCTCTGAATAATCCAATTAAAATTAAGCAACAACATCCCTGGCAGTTTGGCAGATCCATAAAAATAATTTAATTAAAGAAAGTCTAAAGATTATAAAACAAATTACACTACTTTGCGAAAGTCTTAGGCACATGTAAAGATGCCATTAAAAATAATAAAATTAATGTTTCTACATTAAAGTAATATCAAATGCTGACAATTTAAAGGCAGTATTTGTTATGACAACCCTTTGCTTTTTAAAAATGCATCAGTAGTATCAGGCACACTTGATTCTTGAAGAATCTGCCCCAGTTCTTCTTGAGACTTTAACTGTCACACTTTACTGACATACCAATACATTTCTGTAACATTTCATTTTTTGCTGGAAAAGTAAAGTTTAGAAATCTAAAATGGTTTTACTGACCCAATAATGCAGAAGTCATCTAAGGCAAATTTTGTATGAAAAAAAAAATTGTGCCTAAGCGCAGTGGGTAGCGCTGTCACCTTACAACAAGGGCCTAGGTTCAATTCCCCAGCTGCGCAGGCAGGGTCCTTTCTGTGTGGCGTTTGCATTTTCTGAAGCTTCAGTTTCTTCTCACAGTCCAAGGATCTCACAGTCCTAAATTACCCCTAGGTGTGAGTGTGCCTGAATGTGTCTGTCTGTGTGTCTGCTAAGTGATGGTCTGGTGACCTGTCCAGGGTGTTTCCCTGTTTCTACCCAATGACAGTTGAGTCCAGCACCCCCTGCAACCCAGTAGTAGGATAAGCAGCTTATATAATGAATGACTTAGTGAGGGAGTGTGCCTAAGACATTTTTAACAAATATGATCTTGCATGTTTCGTGAGTGTATTACATACAAATTTCCATAACAATGTATTATTCTTTGTAAACAAATAATAAATGATTAAACTTAATTTTTATTATTATTTATTTATTTATTTATTTATTTATTTATTTATTTAATTATTTATTTATTTATTTAATGCATTTTATAATCTTTCATTGACAGAATCAAGTATAAAACGAGGACTAACCAAGGACACTGACTTTATGATAATTATTAAATAGTTTGTTCAAATAAGGGAGAGACGGCTGGATTCAGGGTTGTAGAAAGAGTCTTGATCTCATGTCCTTGTCTTGGTCTTGAACATTTTGTTTTAATTAATCTCAAATTTCAAGATCCTAAAGTGACATCGCAAATTAGTACACAAATGTACATTATAAAAATGTTCCGATTTTCCCAATTCTCTTCTTTCTGCTAGAAAATTACCTTGTCTTGGACAGTGTTTGGTTTTCTGCAGCAGTGTTCGGTTGAATTCTGGAAAACAAAGAATATTTCAATGAAAACAAAAAAAAGTACAGGTCTCTGTGCCTATTTTGTTCAATTTGTCTAGTTCTCTTCAGTCTTGGTCTTAACCAGTAAATGTTTCACCTTGAATTCATCATCAGATAACTACAGAACTGCATCCTTCTTTTTAGACTGAGAGTAACCTATACAATTTCTATGCCATCAGTCGTAAAAAAAGATCAGCCACCCACACACACAAATGTAATGATACTCAATACACCCCTAAGGCTAAAGACAGAAGAGCCCGAGGCACTCTGCTCTGCCAGCCACTAGACTCCTTAAATTTTCTATCAAAATGAGACACACGTTCAAACATTAGGGCAAATTTCATTATTAAATTAGTCACACGTTTTTCTTCCTCATACTTCACTCTTCATATTTTGTGCTACTTTAAAACAAAATTTAAAAAAATTTCTTTATGGCCCTCGATGCTTCAGCCTTTAAGTAATCAGACAAATACAAAGGCAACATTTCTCAGTCATGCTTTTCCCTTAATTTCTTAGGTGTTAAGCAAAGAAGTGTCTTTTAAACACATTGATTTTTTTATGTTCTACTCCTCTCTTAACCAGATTTTCGCCTGAAACATCCTAGAATTCACTGTGAAAATGCTACAGATCTTCACAATATCTCCTAAACCACCAATCACAAAACAATGTCAAAGAACCAAAATATTTTACAGTGGCATTTAACTGTTCATTTTGTAGCTTGCCCACCACAAAATCAACCAAACTGTATAATTTTACTTATACAGTTTACTTATGCACTATCTGAGAAAATAAAGTGCCTCATCCACAACTACCACAAAAGACTTCAAGGTGTCATTGACATTAATGGAGGCAATACACAGTATTAACTAAGGTGTGTAAACTTTTGATCACGGTCATTTGGGTAGTTTCTGTTGTTGTACAAAGGGCAAACACAAATGTTTGATAATAAATGACATATAAATGATTGTTAATTAATAAACAAACCTTGAAAAAAGAAAAGTTTTTGTATTATCATTCATATTCTCTTAAAAATCACTAATTCTGCCAGGGTATGTAAACTCGTGAGCACAACTGTA
>JAOVVH010000061.1:8080562-8098272 GCA_028566435.1 Scorpiodoras heckelii | reverse complement strand
GTTGTTGTTATTTTTATTAATATTGTTGTTGTTCTTCTTCTTCTTGTTGTTGTTGATCATGATGATGATTTTCGTTATTAACAATCTTATACAAATCACTTTAAAAAGATGAACAGAAATGTATTAAAAATACATAAAATAAATAAAAAAATTAGACTGTATTATAATAAGCTTAGAGCTGTCTCCCGAATAATATATCATAAGTAAATCCCACTATATTTTACTCATTTATTTATAAGGCCTAGGTTTACTTTATAAGAAACTTGATTTATTTTATTTTTTTTAAATCTAGGGAAAGCAATTAAATGGTTACAAAAAAAAAGTATTAAAGCTAAAGCTATAAAAGTCCAGCGTGTGCTCACAGCATGTCGGAGTTCAGGCGAAACTTGGCGGATTATTGTATTTGGTGCGCACGCTTTCAGCTCCAGATGAGGCTGGAAAATGAGCCGAGATAGATGCAGGCGGAGCAGCTGATTCTCTCTGGCCAGATGGCTCCTGAACACAGATTTGCATTCATTTTCGCCTTAATATCTTCCAAAATAGAGGGGCAGCTGCATTTGTTGTCAAATAAGGTTTAAAACTCTCTTTTTTTTAGGAGGGGATCGTTACCTTCGCGATGGGATTGTTGAACTTTTCTCCCCTCCTCCCCTCCCCTCTCTAGTCAACAGTATCAGCTTTAAAAGGATTTAGGCTAAAACCCTAATTTGATAATCAGATTGAAATCGCTTTGGTGTGTAATCTGTATTAAAGATACTGTAGATTGCGGTTAGCCAAGCAGAGAGGAACTGTGAGGGAAATTTGGGCACTTATAATATGAAGAATAAACATGGGATGCAAAGTGCTTTGCATTTCCTAGTGAATTATATTAGTAAATAGGCTACATGTGTTGTATAGGCTATTATGACAACACAATTTGTTAACTAAAACTATTAATAATAATAATAATAATAACAATAATAATAACAATAATAATAATAATAATAATAATAATAATTATTATTATTATTATTATTATTTAAATTATTAAATCACAGTAAACACTGATCATTAAAGACACAAGAGTAAAACATCGAGTTTATAATTAAATAAGAGGGATAGATAAAAGCATTTATATTTTTTATTAAACCGAATTAAAGATTACTACTACTACAACAACTACTACTACTACTACTACTACTACTACTAATGCTGCTGCTGCTGCTGCTTGTAATAATAATAATAATAATAATAATAATAATAATAATAATAATAATAATAATAATAATAATAGTTGCTATATAATATAATTGTGTTACTTACGTATTTAACTGGACGAGCAGGCAAGTAATGGACTTTTCAGACGAGCAACAGCTTTGATAATTCACTTATCTTTAGCAATAGTCATTAACCCCCAACACCAGCACAAACAGATTGCTATCTCACTCTGTAAAACACACATCTCTGCTTCTCTTTCTCTCTTCTCTTCGCCGTCCCCGCATCCCTCCCTCCAGTGCGCTGCGCTCCGGCTCCCCAGATAACCCACATCGGAGTCTCGATTTTCAACCATTCATTAAAATATTAACATCAATACACACCCTGCCAAGTGGCAAAAAAAAGAGAAAAGAAACACCTTACACTCCCATATCACAAAACTAAATAACCACTGGGCGCATTATTGTCCTTAAAACGCTCTCTTTATTATAAAAAAGGCTCATGGAGCGAGAGGGTGGACGCAGCGGATCCCTCGAGTCCTTCCACAGTTTTCAGATACAATTTTAGCGCGATTTGCAAAAAAAAAAAAAAAAAAAAAAAAAAACCATGGCGGTATTTCTGAGCATTTTTGCGCGACTCGGCACGTGTGTAAGGATATGTGTGTGAGGAAGAGAGAGAAAGTGTGTGAGTGTGTTTTGCACACTTCGCAGCCTAACTACACCTTTCAGAGCGTTGTGCGCGTTATTCTTCTCCTAAGTTCAGCCGCGCGTCGCGCTCAGCACGCCGAATATGTGGGTGGATTTACTTTTTAAAAAAAAAAAACAAAACACTACAATCGCAGATTGCAGGCAGCGTGATGGTGAAATATAATTCAGTCGTGTTATTGACCAGTGTGCGTTGTATCTGATACTCCAGCTCCGTTTGACTTTCATAGCGACACAGGGGCCAATTAGGCATCTGAGATATCCGTCACTGTCATTTGCACGACACGGTGATTGAGCGGATGACAAGGGCCAATAAATGATTTTATTCCGCATGTGAAACCACAGCGTGCATGCATGCACCTAACCCTAACTGTCCTCTTCATCCGAGCTCTTGCACAACTAATACATACATACTCCACCATTTTCACCCTTCACGTTTTTGCAATAGTTCTCTCCTCCCATGTGCAACAGTAACTAATTTATCAAACTGCATCAGCTTTGCGCATTTATTTCTAAACTAAACTATAGATTATAATTGCACACGGCATGCAAAAGCTGTGCATGTTTTAGGACGATTATTTCCCCTCTTCTGATTAGCTCGAGCTCGTTCATGTTTTGGAAAAGGTGAATAGAAAAGTACATCTCGCTGTCTGCTTGTGGTGTGTGTGTGTGTGTGTGTGTGTGTGTGTGTGTACTCACGCGGTACTTGGGCAACGCCAGCGACCGGAAATGTCAGACCCCTTCTCCTCCATATATGGTCAAAACCCCGCCCACAGCGCGTCATCGCTCTGACAGTGCGGATCCCGCGGGTCTAGAGTTTTGGCTCCCGGGAAAGGCTTCAGTCCTAGGGGATAGAGGGCTGAGTTTTGTACGCTTCCATCCATTCCGAGAGACGCTAAAGGCCCCCTCATCAAGCTCTCTCCCGCGTCCGGGAACACCTCCGCGCTAAATCATAGTTTTTTTCCCGTTTATTTGTCTTTTGGTGCTGGAGCGCCTTGCCAGAAAGTGGTCGATTCAGCAGTGTCCTGAAGCTTTTTTTTTCCTGCAGGGATGATGACACGAGCCTGAGAGCATCATCACAGCGCAAAGTTACAAGAGATGTTGAACTGATTTTTTTTTTTTTTTTTTTAAAGAAAGAAAAGAAAAAAAAAGAAACGACATCCAGGTATTTCGACGAATCCTCCAACGGGATCTCGATCCAAACAAGCCGCTGAGAGATCTTGACAGAGAATCCTCCACTCACTAAACTCGTCCATGTCGTGCCAACACAGGACGCGCTGAAGAAGGAGCCGAGACTTGTTGTGAACTGGGCTTGTTTCTGGTTTTTTTTTTTTTTTTCCTTCAACAAATCACGACCAAACTCTCGCAGAGATCCGAGTGCGTCTCTTGGAGAAACGACGCGTTCCCGATTTTCGCTTTGACCTCGTCGGCTGGAGCTGGTTTGCGCGCACGCCGCTTTAATGTTTGGGATTCAGGAGAATATACCGAGAGGGGGGACGACTATGAAAGAGGAGCCGCTGGGCAGCGGCATGAACCCCGTCCGATCATGGATGCACACGGCCGGGGTGGTGGATGCTAACACAGCCGCCCAAAGGTACGTCTGCCAAATCATCCCGATTTTTTTTTTTTTCATGCATTTCTCAGACCAACCCTAAATCCCCACTTATGCCATGTATCAATTACGGTCTCCCTCTGCACCTCTCCGCCGCTCATTACATCATATTACTACTGTTTAAGTGACAAATCAAGAATACTCTCCCGGTCACTTTCCACCAGCTTAGACGCTTTTTTTTCCCTGATACTGTATCTATTTCGTGTCTATCCCTCCCTCCCTTTGCTCCCTTGCTCCTTCTGTCCTTACTGTTTAACCGACCCCGGTTTGTCATCTTTTTCCCCCCGCAGCGGAGTGGGTCTGGCGCGGGCGCATTACGAGAAACAGCCGCCGTCCAATCTGAGGAAGTCCAATTTTTTCCACTTCGTCTTGGCTCTGTACGACAGACAGGGTCAGCCAGTCGAGATCGAAAGGACAGCTTTTGTGGACTTTGTGGAGAAGGAGAAAGTAAGCGCCGCTTTTCGGAAATGCCGCGCAAGATGATTTCCCCCCTGAAGTTCACAGAACTTAGGGAAACGCACATGCGCCAAAAGAGTTCAGATTTGAACTGAGGATCACATAAATTTTATCATACACATACTCCTATATGTATATAAAAAATACATCTCTCTGAATATTAAAGGGTGCCATAATTTATAATTGTGTAGTATAGTATGAAAATGAAATATGAATGCAGTTATTATAGGCTACGGTCTAGTTTGCAAAATTATTATCTCACATTGGCCTTAAAAATGACGCAATTATTCATAGAATCTCAGCGCAGGTTCGAGATATTTGCTGTTTTCCTAGATAAAGTTGGTGGACACATTATTCCAGTGTCCATGCATAGTTACAAAGGAAAACAAGACTATGCAGATATTTTCAGCACATGCAAAACTGAAACAAAATTCAGAGTACGTCAGTCTGATTGCCAACCGTGCTTATTTTCAGGAACCAAACAGCGAAAAAACTAACAATGGGATACATTACAAACTACAGCTTTTATACAGCAACGGTAAGTCAAACTTCACCCTACTGATACTGACTACAAGGAATAATAATGATAATAGGCCTATAATTATCCAACAATAATCAAGACAATATTCATAATAACAATATCAGTTCTTTTTAATGACAATATCAGTTCTTTTAAATTATAGGCTAGTGCTTGTTCTTTTAGTCAGGGTATTTGTTATGGAAGTTAAAAATGCTCCATTAGATTGCACAAATAACTCTTCTTATTTGGGCTGATTTAAGCTCCGTGCACTTTTTTTTTTTTTTTTTTTTTGGTGTGGTGTTTTATGTGATAGTAAAATTAAAACATAATAATAATAATAATGAAAATGATGAAGTGTGGCGGTCACTAAATGAAACATTTCCCACAGGCGTCAGAACAGAACAGGATCTTTATGTACGGTTAATCGATTCCATGACAAAGCAGGTAAGAACCCTTTTTTTATTAGTATTATTATTAATACGATTATTATTTTTATTCTCTAGCTTTCAAGTAAGTTTTACTTTTGCTCCCAATTCGCGCATTTGTTTCCCCTGCTTGCTGCTTGTTTAGAGTGCATGCTTGAAGGACATTATTTATATGAATGTTCATTTTCTTTCTTTTTTTTTTTTCTTGCGATATTTTTTTGTTGTTGTGCTGTTGCGGGGTAATTTATTATTAATTATTAACACCGCACTATATATAGGCAGGGGGGAAAACCCCGACATGACTGAGCACGCGCTTTAAACCCCGCGCCAGGGAAAGAGAGGGTGATATGCAGGGCTCATGAAAGGCTGCTCTCTAAATGCGGGGGATAAAATGAGCTCTCATTCTTCCCTCGTTATTATTCAGCTCGTATTTAAGCTCTCCATGCCGTTCATATTTCTTTATGATGTACTGCCTTTGAGACAGTCTGATGTATTTGATATGCCCCGAGTTGAGTTAATCACGGCGCAAAAACGGTGCGCGTAGAGTTTGCGCCAAATTATTCATGCAAGAAAATGCATTAGTTTTTACAAAGAAGCTTGTGATAATAATAATAATAACAATAATAAAAAACCAGATATCATTTGTTTATAATAATTATAATAATCAAATCCTTATTTTTTTCCCGTGCACACCTTTATATAATCTGTATAATGCATATTTTCCAAAAGCTTTATTTTTAATTTTCGCCTGATGAGCGACAGTTTCACTTCATTATTCCTGCATTTATTATCTATGACTATAAAATCGTGATGTGATGTAAAGCCTGCGGCTCGGGACTTCTTGCTGTATATGCTTAAGAGAAATAAATCCTGAGAGGGCCACTTGAGCTGATATTGTACCGTTTCCTCGTCATGAGGTCGCATTTTAACCGTCTCATTTGCTTCCATCATGGCCACGTTTAAGAGCTAGACAAGTGGAATGCTCGGATTTGTTGATTCCTTCGTTTAGACAGGTTTACTGGTGGTGCACGTACGACAGAAATTATAAATATAGGCCGTGTCCTAATTGGTGTGAAAATGATCAAAGAGTCAATGGCGCTGAACAGACACTTTATGGATTTCCCGTATTTACAGCGTGTGCGTGTGCGTGTGCGCGCGTGTGCGCGCGCGCGCGCGCGTGTGTGTGTGTGTGTGTATATGTGCGTGTGTGTGTCTGGGAAGGGGGGCGGTGGGTAAATCATGGCTGTAAGGATAGATAACAAAGTGGCGTACTACAACAAACTTTCTCTCCTTCGTATTTAAAGACTTGAATGTTCATTTTTTTTTAAAAATGTGTATGCATTACAAATGTCAAATACGTTTATAAACTTATTAGGATATACTATATATACACACACACACACACACACACACACACAAGCACGCATACAAAAAATACATTTTAATTTCTGAGTTCTGTGCGCGTCTGCCTGTGATTCTTGTTATGTTATACAAGGAATATCAGAGATTTATCAGCCCCTTAATGTATTAACGGCTTTCATTTCGACACAGGGAGCGAGGGTGAGAGAGATAGAGAGTGAGTATGAGAGAGAGAGAGAGAGAGAGAGAGAGAGAGAAAGTGAAGGAGAGCGCACCTCCAGCTCTGCGCCATCTGTTAAAGCCAATGCTCAAAAATTACTCAACCGTACCCCCCGACACCGTGATTTTATCTAAAGCAACGAGGAAAAAAAAAAATCATTGTTAGCGGCTCAAAAATAAACAGCAGATTGGCCATTAGCACTTTCCCCCTCCAATGTGTGGCGATGATAGGCGCGGTGATGTGTGCGCTCCCCGCGCCCATCTGCACCCCGAGCGCCTTTAATGCACCAGCATCTCCCTCTCATCTTCTCAAATAAAATGCAGCGACAAGCTAAACGGTTAGCATATGCGCCTCTTCATTTATAAAGTGCTATTAATGTCACATTATTTATCATCACAGTGAAGCGCCGGGCGTTGATATTAATTTCAAATAGAATATGCTTCTCCATCATAAGTTATTTATGGACATAACAAAGGTCATACGGTATGGGAGGCTTTATTGATAAATTATGAAATGATTACTTTATATAGACATGCACGTCGTTTTACAGAATATTTAAAATATTTTCTATACTGATTTCCACCCTAAATTTCTAGATTAATTTTAATTTATAAGGCATAGCAGATTCAGATTGTGCAAAGCTGATTCAACTAGGGGGAAAAAACCCATACAAGTTTTACAAAATATTTAAAAAAATTATGAATTTTTATTACACGTGACGCATTATTAAAATGAAATGCATTACTATTTTTATTTTCACCTAAATGTACTTATAAGCAGCGTATACACTATATTAAACAGGCTGTGTAGCTCTGCTGTATAATTCAGTTTTTCGCAGTTTGATCGCTCATTTCCCTCTCTGTCCTTCTCTCTGTTTTCCTTTCAAAGGCTATTATTTACGAAGGCCAAGATAAAAATCCAGAAATGTGCCGAGTTCTGCTCACACATGAAATTATGTGCAGGTAAGGAAAACATAAATTATACACGCATGACACGTGTGTCATATGTCGGTGCGTTATTTATATTTGTCTTTGTAATAAATTTGCCCTGATTTTTTTTTTATCTCAGGAAAATTTATTAATTGGTCCATGCATAATAATATTAATAATCATCCGATGCGTAACACATTAATCACTATTTGGCATGGATGGGCAGCATCCAGATGTTGAGAGGGTTTTGAATTGATTTACGGAGTGCGCACTATTGCGCAAAGTCGAAAACGGAAGCAGGTCACTGAGTTTTTAAATATTTTTTCCGGACTGCGGCATGGAGTGCACAGAGTATATGAGTTGTTACTAAAGACCGAAAATCCGCTCCATACACAAAATAAAATTTTGCATGGTGTAATGAAACATTATAATAAAGACCTAGCCTTATTTCTAAATTATTATTATTATTATTATTATTATTATTATTATTATTATTATTATTATTATTATTACTACTACTACTACTGCTACAGGATGCACTAAAGGCTGATTTTGATACTGGCTACATGCCTTTTATAACCCTAAAGCCATGACGAATTAGGAAGTCACAAGTCAAAAAGAACTGGGAAAATTGTGACAGAAATAAAGGAGTACAACCAATCCAATTTTAACCACTAACATCAAGCATCAGTTACAAGCTCAAAGGTCATATTGCATTGCCAGCTTTCGCTTTAGTGCCATTAGTCCTCATTGATGTGCCACATTCACAGCACTGAGCTCACAGGTATTAACATACAAAATACTCCTCTTCCTGAGCGCTGTCGTGTTGCCGAGATAAGACACACATCATTGTTGACCATTCTTGTGGCTTGTGCTGTGAGTACATGCAACTTTCACATGTGTGCTTTTGTAAAGTGCAGGGTTTTTTTTCCCCCCACTTTAATCACTTTAGCTGTCAGCTTAAAGGGGCTTTACATATTTTTCTGTACCATATGGTGCGAATTTGGACATGTAATCGTTATACAAGTGTGCTTCTTTAAATGCAAGAGGCATACGATTTTTTTTCCTCTTGTATCGTTTCAGCATTAATTAAAGCACTGATAATGGGAGCGTCATAGCAGGCTCAAAATGGAGGCATTGGCACATTGTGAAAGATTGATGCAGGCTTTTGAGCCTGTAATTAATAAGTGCCCCACAAAAGCACTGGTTGAAGGTGGCATCTTGCATCCTCTCCAGATATAACAGCTTGACAATTAGAGGTAAACAAAAGGCGAAGCTGTGAAAGTGATCCTCCTGCCTCTTGGCATCCCCCCCCTTTCCTAGTCCTCTGTTCAGCACCAGTGCAAACACCGCAACATGTTGTTCCCTGTTCCGGCACAGCGGCGCCCGATTTGGGGATGGCCAGTCAGCCAGGCAGCCGCCTCCACCTCACGCTATAAAGGGAAAGAGCAAATGACGGATTTGGATTCAGGCTGAAAACACTCGCTTCCTGAACTGAGACCAAATCTTACATTGCCACTGTTGTTTGTCTGTCTTTATTTCCTCCACAGCCGGTGTTGTGACAAGAAAAGTTGCGGGAACAGGAACGAAACCCCTTCAGACCCTGTGATCATCGACAGGTAAGGGCCCCTCTCTGTTTTCCGTTTCCTGTTGTCTCTGGGTGGGTTGTCTTTGTGTGATGGGTGGTGCGGCCCAGCGTTTTGGTCTTTGCACAGGTGGGTTGACTTGGAAACCTTGGGGTGTCTTCAGGGAGTGTGTAATTGCTTGAGGTGCCAGGGGAGGCAGTTGCTTTAGCCCTTCCTCTCCCAGCAACGAGTCATTTATTCCTAGAGAGCGGCTGGCTTTAGATTCACAGCTCTCCCTCCTTCATCCTAATTTGTTAACAAGTGCATCATTCGCCTCCATCTCCTGTTCCCCTGTTATCTTCTCTGTAGGCTCTAGACATGATGCTCACAGCTTCCCACTGTCCTTGTTTCTCTTAAAAGGTGTGTGCATGTGTGTGTGTGTGTGTGTGTGTGTGTGTGTGTGTGTGTGTGTGTGTGTGTGTGTGTGTGAGCTCACATACAGCTACTCCGGGGTAATGAGAGATGTTTCTCAGCTGGCTCTTGCCGCTTACGTGTTGATAACATTAGGTAGTTTAAATACATCGGCTCCTGCAGGATCTGTGATTGATGTTTTTGCTCATCTCCTCGTCTTTTCAGTTCTGTTTGATTTCCTGTGACTTTGTGTTGGTTACAAACATTCGGCAAGTCTTGGAGTGCTTTCTTATCACCAATTATCTTGGCAGAGTATACAAGCGTGGAGAGGGTGAGGGCAGATCTGAGGAGTAGGGATGTGCCAGAGTGCTGCCCGGGCCTCTTGGAGATTAGTGAGGTAGAACAAGCCCACCATGCTCCATAAAGACAGCACGAACAACTGGTGCTCTGTGCCAGAGAGCAGCGCCTTCTCTCTCTCTCTCTCTCTCTCTCTCTCTCTCTCCCTCTCTCTCTCTCTCTCTCTCATTCTCTCTCTCTGACTTACTCCTCATCTCTCAGAGCTCTGTTGATGTTGCAAACTTATCTCCCCATCGTGAACTTTGCCGTCCACCGAGCGAGAAATTAGATTGGGGAGAGAAAGACAGCGAGTCGCGAGCCGAGGCAAAATATACGCCACCGCTGGACAGCAATGCTAATGTTTGACTAGCTGAAATAGCTGTTTGCTTAGTGGAGAATGTTTGGTATCTGACAGAGGGAACATCTCTCTTATTAGTAATCAAATAGGGACTGCCAGTTGCTACTGCCACTCAGCACAAGTGTGTGTGTATGTGTGTGTGTGTCAGAGTGTTTGTGTGTGTGTGTGTGTGTGTGTGTGAAGTGCTGGAAAAAAGGACTCAGTGCCTTGGTGCTGAATTTATGGCCGCACTCACATGCTTTGAGCACTATGAATTTCCTCCCATCACACGTCATATGGTTATGGTTTAGAAATGCTGTTCTGCATGATAATCAGTTTTTACAAGCATTTCCAAAGAGTGATATATGAACAGCATGTACACTTTATTATTGGGATACATACTAGCAAAAAGTGGAACCATATTTATGTACAAATTTATGACCTTTAAAGTAGTGTTTTTTATATTATTTACTGTCTTCTCCCTGAGTAAAATCAGTACTTCACTTGTCATGCGCTCTGTATTCTTCCACGTCACAGACTGTAGTATTTGAACAAACCTGCTTATGTGCAGCTACAATGCCTGTACAGTAATTAGTAGCAGGATGTTTTAATAGAAAGCTAAGAATTTTGTTACACTGCCCTGTAGTGGAGAGGAGAGGGAGAAGGAAAAAGAGCAGAGAGAAGGAAAATAGGGAGGAACGTTCTCATTTTGGGAGCAAAAGATGAACCATGTCTGACTTCCTCTTGGTAGTTCCTGGGATGTCTGAAATCCAGCGAGCTCTATTCATCCGCCGAGCTGAGCTTACAGTATATATTTACCTTCAAAGAGACACATGCTGAACACTGTACAACAGGGTGTCATTGATATTTAACACACTGGCTCTTCCCATAAATTGCTAGGCATTGTAGCACATCTAAATAGAGTTGGAGGGATCGGGTGTCTGCGCTTTGTGCTTCAATCTGGTGAACAATGTGTGTAACACTAGTAAAATAGGAAAAGAGGAACAGTGGAGGAGGGATTGAGTCTCAGGGAAAGAGACTGCGGCGAAAGGAGGAGATATTGTCGTAAGTTCAAACAGTGGATAGAAAAGCTCACATTTTCATTGTGGGCCGTCTGAAAAGGCTGGGGGTATCATTTTCATCCGTCCTGCGCGATCACAAAGGCAGACGTGCTTCATTAGCCTACTGCATTGTCCATCTATTGCCACTATGATCAGATGATTTTATCCTTTTTGCTCCCAGAACTCTTAGCCAGAGAACCGGGCCTGAAAAAAAAGTGCTGAAACTTTAACCTGGAATGTGAAGTGCGAGTCCGGGTGGGACGAGCGGCGAAGGGCCAATTCCTCGCACAGAGCTTCTTTTTTTTTTTGCGCTCATTTCTGTCGGCCAAACTTGTGACAGAGGGATATGTAGATATGAAATGATTGGTGTCAGGAACAGGGAGGCCTACGTGTGCTCATGTTCAACAAGCGCTTGGAAATAATGGTTTGCGCGGACATGGAGGGGAATGAATCTAGAAAATGAATGGGGGGATTGTTTAGGCAGACAAGGGAGGGCCGATTATGTTACAATCAAAACATTTAACTGGGGGGAACCGAGAGAAAGAGAAGGGAACCGAAAGGAGGAAAAAGAAATGAAGAGAAGAAGAGAGAGAAAGAGAGAGTGCAGACAGAGTCTTATGCAGCGCAGGTCCATGCTGACCAGAGGAACTTGTGATCCATTATCGATAACATTCTCAGCACCATTTTCCCAGATGGCATGCAGGGCAGACGCGCTGCTCGCTGGCACGGGCACGGGCAGTAACTGGCACCATCACGCTGTTGGCATTTTCAATGGAGTTTAAGAGACTTATCATTCCAAATGTGTCCTATTTTCCTGTAGGCAAGCCAGACATCTGTTTATCCTATTTTCTCTTGGACTTTAGCACAGCTTGGGAAAAAAAGAGAAAAATAACAGCAAAAGAATGAAAAGTTGGTCGCGTTTAACAGCTGTTGCAGAATTGCAGAATCGATCTCTGAGGATCTTTAAATATTTCACCTCCCACTGCTCTGGCATAGATTATTCATCTGAGGGGATGTGTAAAGAAGGTGAAAAATAAAGTAAGGTGTAACGCAGAGATCTGTAAGTGATGGATGCTCCATGGGCTTTCAGAGACAGGTTAGTGATCATGTGAGAGTGTGTCAGGAGAGGATTGTGGCTTTATTTTGCGGCTCGGGGACTAATAATACTTGCCACTGATCAGGGCTTTCCTAGCCACCGATCTCCCTTTCACTTCCTGTCACAGAGGTCAGGACAGCCTGACCCCTGAGAGAGCCCCCCCATCCCACTCCATGCAGCTGAATAATGCATGAGATTGACTTTTTTTTTTTTTTTTTTTTTTGCAAGCACAGTCGTGTGCTGGGCCGGTTTTCGTCTTATAGCTTATTCCGCACAGCCGCCTGCACCTGTTCTCCTACGAGGCTCGGGGCATCATTTGGGCCTGTCGCTGATTTCATTTAACATTCATTATATTTCCATATGAGGCGGATTACGGGTGATAATTAGCCACCCCAGTCATGTGCTTGGGAAATTCTCTTTTAACCGCACTCACATAGAATTTTTTTTGCTTTTTCTAAAAATAAACAGACCATCAAGGACCATCTGTGATGTTTCCTCTTCATTTCTTCTCTTGATTCTTTAGTTAAAAAATGTTTTTCTTTTGTTTGCCTCTCTGACACGTCATGGGCTAGGTCTTCATGACGAGCTCTCCTCCCTCTCGTCGGTGTGCAGATGCTCGATTGCGGCTCGCTCCGAGCTCAGCTGAACAAATGCCAGCATTTAGAAGGTCAGAGCTTTTGTTGGTGAGGGGAGAAAAAAAAAGAAGTGCTATGGAAATGAGTGGAGGCCAAAAAAACCCCCAAAAAAAACCAAGGGACATTTAAAACCTAAAAATTCAATTCATTGTCTCTCTGTTAATGTCATTTACATTCCTGGCTACATCCCGGGCTGTCGAGGAGGATTTTGGAGACGTCTTTAATTACATATCAGCATCAGAGCAGGAGAGCAGGATGTGATGGACCTGGAGAGAGAGGGTTTGTTTTGAAATGCTCCTGAATGGCAGGTTTTCACAGACCTATGTGGAGGGTAATTAAAAGAGTGTTAAGTGGAGAATGGTGCTCTGCTGCTCTCTCTTTCGCTGTCTGTCTCTCCTGTAGGAAGCAGCAGAGGGTTGCTCAGCTGTTACTGTAGCCTCCAGCCATTTCAGGTCTGCATCTCTTTTTTTCATGCTCAGGTGCCATTCAGATGTGGATGTGTTGTGTAAGTAAGCATGCTTGTGAGCATGCGAGTTCATGTGAGCAGCTTTTCATGTGTTGCAGGATTGTGTGTGTAAGAGAAAGATGAGGGAAAAGGAGAGGGGAAGAAAGGAGCTACACAGAGAGATACTGGGGGAGAGAGAGAGAGAGAGAGAGAGAGAGAGAGAGAGAGAGCTTCATTAGTTCTGATTAATGGCCGAGCAGACAGCAGATATATCTCTGGCCAGGTAACAGCCTCAGAGCCGCACTACAGCAACAGCACAGGTGTGTTCTGCTGCTCTTATTTATGAGGCAGTCAGCAAGCTTTCTGTTGCTCATACCATACACACACACACACACACACACACACACACACACAGAAAATAAAGCACATTGCTCCTCTTTCCCCTTCAGCCAGCTTGCCGAGTGAATAAGTAAGGTGATGGCTTGGGCCATCAAATTCTACTGACCACTACCAAATTAGCCGACGCAGCAGTAAAAATGCTCCCTTCCTCCTACACTTTGCTCCAGTGTGTGTTGTCTCTCTTTCTGTGTGTGTGTGTGTGTGTGTGTGTGTGTGTGTGTGTGTGTGTGTGTGTGTGTGTGTGTGTCTGGCGCAGCATGTTAGTGGGGGCTATTTGCGTTATTATAAGAGGCCATTAATGCGTGCCTGCATGGAGCTGGCCATGCTAAGCGACTGCCGTTTTGGTGCAGGTGTTCGGCCCGGCGCTTTTGAAGCTTCAGTCACACACCGAGCCACAGCCGCTTGCTCCTGTCAGGACTGTCTGATTCCGCCTGTGGCATGGGAACCTTCTCTGGGAGATGCTTGTGTAAAGGATCGTCTGTGTGTGCATGTGTGTGTGTGTGTGTGTGTGTGTGTGTGTGTGTGGAGGAGTAGTAGTACTGGGACTGAGATACAGGGAGGAAAGGAGGCAGTCAGAGATGTCAGAAACCCCTTTAAGGGAGTGAAATGATAGTAAAATAGCACAATACGCTCAATACTATGTGCATTCTTATGTACACTCGCTTATCAGGAGCAGGACGAGTACGAGCAGCCATTTAACATCATTAAGATAAGAATGATGTTTTTCTTATTTAACTTTGGGAAGAACTTTTTTTTTTATGCTAATAAATTATGGCGGGATAAAAAAATGTGGGTCTTGGAAGAGGGAAAAATGTTAACAGTGTCAGATGTTCATATCATAAATCATAGAATTGTCATATATTAGTAATTTAATGCCTATAAAAACAGAAAAACAAAAGTGCAACTGTGACACAGGTGTGTGACACTGTACATAGGTGTTACATGATATACATTAAGTGATCACAGTATCAATATCATGTCGTCTTTTTGCTCTAGCCTGTGTACACTGTTGCATCTTTTTTCCCCCAAGTCTGGAAAATGCCTGTAAAAAGGTGCGTTTGTTTTTATATGTAAATGTATCTCAGTCATTAACAAGTCATCTATGCTGTTGTTAGTGCGAGTTGTATCGCGGCGCTCGTTTGGAACAATTTGTTAATTGATCCTTTGCCCAAAATAATGATATTCACAAATGCCTTCACGAGCTGAGCAGATGACACTCTCACCTTGAAACTCTTCAGAACACACACAGCTTATAAACCATGAACACCGTCTCACTGGAGAGACTCTGAGACAGAAAGGGAGGCAGAGAGACAGAGAGCGAACAGCTGGCTTCCTTGAACTGAGGATAACTGACAGTTGTCTGTAAGAGGTTTTAATGAAGATTGTCACCTTTTATGCCAGAAAGTGAAGGGTTGCCAGATCTCTGGGAGAGCAGAAATGCAGGGTTGCCAGATCTACAGTAGTGGAAGGACCCAAAAAAAAAGAATAAATAGAGACAGATAGCTTAACCTGTGTTTGGCAGGCAGCAATCTGTTCACGCTCATGCAGAAAATAAACGGACAGAGTGGTCGAGAAGCCAAAACCTTGCGGCCTCTGGGCAGGGCGTGCACTCGGCTTACAGTCGAAACAGATGTGCTCTATTACACACTTTTTACACGGCACCTCAAAACTATTTCCTAAGCTAAATTTTCACAGAATTATGGATAAGATGGATTGCGCTTCAGGGAACACATGAAAAAGTGTGCATGAGAAAGATGGTGATTTTCTTTTAATCTGTAGAAGCCTAAATGTAGTTTCTTATATAGGTTGAACATTGGATATGATTCTGAATGTATAATGAAGATTTCCTGGTGTTGATTCAATTTGATTCACTTTGGCGTGCTTTGATTTAATATTAATTCGATTTAGCATTTGAATCGAGTCGATTCGGTTAAATTCAATTCAGTTTAATCCGATTCGTATTCCTTTCATTCTGTACGAGACGTTAATACTGAACGCACTAGTGACACAAGTAACAGGGAGTTGTTTTGTTCTTGGTAATGACCATAACTCTGGTGTGTGCCTCCACCGTGTGTATATGTGTTTGTGTGTGTGTGTGTGTGTGTGTGTCTGTCTGTCTGTGTGCATGTGTGTGTGTCTGTCTGTGTGGGGAAATGGCTTTAACATGTGTGGAGAGGAGGGGGATCTGAGCTGGTGCTGTCGTAAGACATGTTGCATGGGCACAGAGACCGGAAGAAAGTGGCTCCACCGAGTCTCTGTTGAGACACACACACGCACACACACGCACACATGCACACACGAACACGCACAGACACTGGTGAGAAAGAAAATGTAGTGGACATTGTAAAGCCAGAGCATCAGCAGAAAGCAGAGAAGAAGAGGAAAGAAAGAGTAAAGCAGGACGAGAGTTGAACAAACAAACCCACTAGAGTTTGTGCATGTGTATGTTTGTATATGCGTGTGTGTATGTGTGTGTGTGTATGTGTGTGTGTGTGTGTGTGTGTGTGTGTGTGTATGGTGGGGTACTGTGGGTCTAATCTGACAGGACGTCGAGGAGAGGGACATATGTGCTCTAAAAAGGCCTTTTATTTGATTGGAAGCACAAAGACGCAACACTCCCCTTTTGTCGGGCAGTGTGAATGCTCCTGCTGAGCCTGTCATCATAGTATGGTGCAAGTACAACTACACACACACACACACACACACACACACTTTACAAAAATAAACACAATCAACGTCAAACCTACACATTTCAATCTTAACATACAAAGACGGAAAACCACCCATTAGAAATATTCACCAGCATAAACAAAACTATTATCAGAACCAAATATTTGAGTGTTATTTCACACACACACACACACACACACACACACACACACACACACACACACACACACACCAGACGGTTGGAGAGGGTCTGTTGTTACTCAATAGGCAGGCGTGGGTGCATGTGCCTTTTGAATAACAACCAGGCAAATTGGATCAGTTTTGGTTAGGCGAGGACTGTAAGGAATGCAAGGCCAGGGTTCGTGAATGCAGGCAGCATGTTCCCGTTTCCAACACACAGCTGACATCGTCTCGAAACCTCCTTCTGCTCCCCATTAACTTTAATGGCCAGTGTTATACTTGTGCAATTTGTTTTTATGAAAGATTAGTAATGAACTGAATCAAAAAAAAAAAAAAAAAAAGAAATCTCAGAAAGCTGAAATGAGAGTGTTTTCATTCAGTCCATCAGGACATTCAGAATAGAAAAATGTATCACAAACGATATGACACCTATCTGTTTTCATGTTTAAAAATATTCCACAGCGACTGATTTGTGACTTATAGAGTACAGAATATATTTAATATACTGTATTTAGTATATGTTTTTTTATTCCTTTAAACACCTTCATGAGAGATGTAGAAGATGTGAAAGATGTAAAAGTGATGTCATGTAATATGCATTCGTATCGATCATTTTCTACAAATGTACATACAATATGCTGTACATACTGTAATATGTATAGCGAGTGACTGCAAAAAGCAAACACCCCCAAAAAAAGTTTCGTTCATGGATTTTCTTTAGTTTTTAAACGTGATACGTGATGTGCAAAAGATTGCACAAGGCTCGCTTCACACACATCTTTAAGGAGTTTGATTGTGCTAATGGGTCAGTGGTGTGTTTGTAGAAAGCGCAGCGCAGCTGGCTGTAAAATGCAGCCCTCACACACTGGAGGCATGGATTCACTGATTCTCTCTCTCTCTCTCTCTCTCTCTCTCTCCTGCTCCTCTATGAGTAAGTGCAAATTCACATCCACAGCATTTGTTTCGCATTAGGAGAAGTTTGTAAATCAGACCTCGGCGCTGCCGGGACTCCTCTGCTTTTCCACTCTCAGCGGGAGATGTCCCGCTCTTCTCCTATCCATCTATCCCTCTATCCAGCCATCCTGCTCTCCCTCCTACTCTGCCTAGCATCCCATCATCCCAACCTTATTCTCTATTCTCTCTTTACCTGCAGCCCCCC
>JAOVVH010000061.1:7982768-8010776 GCA_028566435.1 Scorpiodoras heckelii | reverse complement strand
TTTGGTGAACACCAGGAGAACGTTACCTTCCTGACTGCATTGTGCCAACTGTAAAGTTTGGTGGAGGAGGGATAATGATATGGAGTTGTTTTTCAGGGGTTGGCAAAAGCTTCTTAGTTCCAGTGATGGACAATGTTAATGCTTCACCAGACCAAGACATTTAGGACAATTTTATGCTTCCATCTTTGTGGGAACAGTTTGGTGAAGGCCCTTATCTGTTCCTGCATGACTGTGTCCCAGTGCACAAATCAAGCTCCATAAAAACACAGTTGGGTGAGTTTGGTGTAGAAGAACTTGACTGGTCCACACAGAACCCTGATCTCAACCCCATTAAACATCTTTGAGATGAACTAGAATGGAGATTGTGAGCCAGACCCTCTTATCCTACATCAGTGTCTAACCTCACAAATGCTTTACTGAATGAATGGGTAAAAATTCCCACAGACACACTGCAAAATCTTGTAGAAAGCCTCCTCAGAAGAGTGGAAGGTGTTTCAGCTGTAAAGGAGGAACTGACTCCATATTAATGCCTTTGGATTTAGAATGGAGCTTCATAAAATCTCCTGTAGGTGTAATGTGTAGGTGTCCCAATACTTTTGACCGCACAGTGTGAACGAATAAATAAAAAGTGGAACTTTGCGGACACGAGAACACGACGTGTATAATGTAATAAGACACGTGTGGTTTTCAGGATGTAGTCAAAAAAAAGATTTAGTATGAAGTTTATCGAAATTATTTTTAAAAACTTTGTAAATTAGTAAAAAATTCAGAGGCATGAAGTGTAATGTAAAACTCTGGTATCGGAATTCATTGGCTTAATTGGCTCGTTGATCTCGTCCAATCAGAGATCTTGGTCGCAGTTTGAGAAGCTCCAGGCAGGCGAGGCGCAGCGGTGTGAATATTCCCGGAGAGTCATTAGGAGGAGAATGAATGAATGAATGAAGTTCGAGTTATATAGCGCCTTTCCCAAACCCAAGGACGCTTTACAGTCAACATACACCTTTTTTTTTTTTTAAGAAAAGTTAGACTGTGTTAAAATAATCAGAACTCATGCTCTGTGACATGGCTTCAATTTTGAGACTGATTGGAAAAAATGCTCCATTTCAATAAATAGGTAAATAAAAAAAATAAATAAAGGGAGTACTGTTTTATGTATATATTTCGGCTGTCGAATTGTCCTACGTGTAGTTTTAGTGCAGGGCGTATTAACAAATAGAAAGAGTAACACCAAACGTGCTGTATTATTTTCCTACAAGGTAGGACAAATCCACAGATATAATCGATCATCCTGCGCCACGGTAGGACGTTTCGACGAGGTAGGACAAATCCACAGAACACCGGTTTCTACCGCTAACCAGGATTTAACACCAATCCTCTAAAGTAGGAACTGTTGTTTAATATTGTTTATATAATCTAAAGTTGTGATTAAACTAAAGCTACACATCCTGATCCTGTTAGTTTAACCTTCACTGTAACACTGGAACATCTCTAGCTGTTAAAATGCTGATATTTGCAGCTGTACTCAAACTCTATCTGGACATCTGTATTAAACATGTCGACTTTTGTTCTACAATCAGGGGACATTTTAATTGATCCCATTTAATGCCACTGAATTGAAGAAAGTAATTTTACTTTAAAAGTTGACATGTTCATGGCAAAAAGAATTAGAAAAAGAATTCTCCTTATTAGCTACTTCGGGGACACTTTGAGACGTTTTCCTGTTTTGTTCTGGCTTCCTGATCACATTGATTGATCGATGGTGTAAACCGAATGTAGTCGTTTTCTTTCATGACAGATCTGTAGTTAGAACTCATCAATCATCTTATAATCTGACGTGGAGAACGTAAGTTACGTTAGCAGACAACTATAGAAGTTATAGATTTAGTGAAGATTATATTGGGATCAATCGTAAAGTCTAAAACACAGAATTTATTTATGATATGGCATATTTTTATCTCTACTGTTACGCAGTGACACCGTACTTTCCTCTCTCTCTCTCTCTCCCATCGTGCTTATACCTTAAAAATATAAATCAAATAAATCCCTCTCTTGCATCATTACCCAGTTATACGCACATCAGACATTTCCAAACTTTTTGTGTAAGAAAGTTCCAGAATGTATATGGATGCTATGAAGGACTGAAGTCATGGCTCCAGATTGCACTCCTGGTGAAAGTAGCAGTGGGCGGAGCTTACCTGAGCCAGGTGTGTCATTTCTTTATAACAGACTTGTTGGTTTTTTCTTTCTCTCTCTCTCTCTCTCTCTCTCTCTCTCTCTCTCTCTCTTCCATGCTCTCTCATTATCCGTGAGGTCAGCGAGCTGCATTGGGAAGAAGCAGATAGATCAATACAAATTATCCTTGAGCAAACCCTTGCTGACAGGCTGAATTGCAGCATATGTTTACCCAAAATCGGGCAATTTATCTTAATATCAGCAATGTAATGCGGGACAGGTGAGAGGTCACCCACTCTCTCCACCTCATAATTACCCGCCTCCAAAACAGGAAAGTGCTATTGATTGGCTCAGCCCAGGGCAAGGGGGCTGGCACAGAGCCCACTGGGAGGGGTCATGGTCCGGCATGTTTCAGATAGACCATTTTTTGTATTCCTATTATACTCTGACTATGGGGGTGGATGTGGTGACATCTATAGGAAAGGAAGACAGACAGAGAGAGAGAGAAGGAGGTGGAAATCTCTCCGTATGAGCTGTTATTACTCAGTTTGTTTCGGACATTTCCGTGCATTTCTCAGCAAAGAAAATACAGTCTATATGGGTGATGTAAAGCGCCATCTGTAGGGCAACACCACCGACTTCTTTCTCCATCTCCTCTGTCAGTCGATACCACATTGAACACTCTTTGTAATCATTTGGATGGAGCATTCTTCAGAATACTTCTGAGAACTCATAATCACATATCCACCTCAATTAGGCCTCTTGGAACATGGTATACTTCCTGTGCAGGTGTGTGTATGTTTGTGCGTGTGTGTGTGTGTGTGTGTGTGTGTGTGTGTGCATGTGTGTGCACATGTGTGTGTAGCAGTGAGGTGAGAGATGGGTGTCAATGAAGGATCCTGTGACCCCTTTAGTGTCATTAGCATCAGATCAATAAGTGATGTGCATTTATCTCCATCAGAATGCATCCACTAAACCACAATCTAAGCCCTGTACAGTCTATGTGTAAGTGTGTGTGAAGGTATGCAGTGTGTTTTATCTTTTACTTACCATGTATTTACACTTTGGTAAACCTACTACTGTTTGTGAACTTCATATCTGTTTAACTGGGGCGAGTGTCTCAGATGCAGACACGTTGCTGCCGTCTTTAAACATTATGAACAATTCAGTGCTATATATGGCATCTATATGGTAGGTTTACATTATAAACTAAAAAACTGTACCTAATGAACTGGATTTTAATTGAAGGTTCACGTAACATGACACCGTAAACACTGTAATCAGCAGTGCAAGTGGTGCTCTCACCTTCACTAACTTCCAGAGATGAAGGAGAGGAACGAGTGCGGAGTGCAGGAATGGAGAAAGACAGAGAGAGAAAGACAGACCAACAGACACTGAGAGAGTTACATCCTCGCAAGAGTCATGTCATGTAAAATCAATAAAGCCGATCAATGCTGTATTAACAAGGCAGCATCTTATTTCTCATTCCTGTGCGACTCTGGCTTCAACCATGCATGATGGCACGTCAAATAGCATCACGCCTGTCAGTCACATGGACACACACATACATGCACACACATACGCGTGCCCTGTGCGTGCATGCTTAGAGACACAACTCTGGTAGATATTGATCATTAGCCCTCATTGTGCCACTTCATCATAAAGACGACCAATTATTCTGAGGAAGTTCTTGTCAGTGGAAGTTTCAGTTACTCACCGCCTTTACAGCATACATACTGGGAAGTGAATCCCAGTATAAAGGACATGAACAAAGCCCACTTTCCCAAAGCCATTGTAGTATCAATATGGCGTTAGTTATAGTACAGTACCAAAGTATAAGTTTTATATTAAGTGCTACGTAATATTCAGTTCTGTGATATTCAACACTATGATGATTTTTTTCTTCATTTTCTCGCCAATTTGGTCATTGAGCAATTCATTTCGCATTTAGCAAGCTGGTGCTATTAGTCAGCTCTGCCCTATCATGCAAGAAATACCAGTAGGTGAGAGAGAGAGTGTTAACGTGTGCTTCCTCCGAGACATCTGAATCAGCCAACCCCTTCTTTTCAAACTACTGCTCATGCCGTGTGACACACTCAGAGGAAAGTGCTATCCGCCCTCTTCCGCATACATGAGCTCACCGATGCCCATGACTGGATAGTGTCACTATGATCAACAGGGGAGAGAGACTATGCCATCCCTCCTACACAGACAACAGAGACAGCTTTGCTTTCTAGGCTCGCAGTACTGTGCAAAAGCCTTCGGCACCCTGTTGTTTTTAGGTACAACTTTTGTTATTGATGAATCTTTTTAAGTTGTGCATTATTGAGTCAGTACAAAATATTTTATATTTCTAAATGTTTCTTTTCCAACAAAAAAAAATTAATGTTACACAAAAATGTTTGTATGTCCACAATGAAAGCAAGATATTAGATAGCAGACCACTTTTAAGACTAAAAAACATAATGAAAGCTGCTGGGTTGAACAAACCCCTAAAAACAACAGGGTGCCAAAGACCTTTAATCATTGAAATAAACTTGAATTGGTTTCTATCATCCTACAGCATTGTTGTACATACATACATGCTAATGATTGTATTTTTTTTAATGATAAGTGTTTAAGTGTTTTACAAGTTTACATATATAGTAGTATAATTCAGTCCACTCATTACACAAATGCCTACAGAAACTATTGTCTCTCACATTATAGACACATTGATTCCATTCCAGTGTAGTAATTGGGAAAAGTCACAGTCTGGAACATCATAGACCTACCTTCTATTACTGTTTCCTGTTATTGCTCAGCTTCCTCGTTTGATCAACAGTCTGATAATTGATATGAACCTCCTACTATGCAGAAAAAAGAAAAAAAAAACCAAACGTCCTACTCTTTCCGAAAGCTCATGTTAGACAACTTGCCAGAGCTGTTCTGACTCTGACAGTGTTGTTGTTGCCTTTACCTGTGTTTTCAACATTTATGTCCAAAAACATTTTACTTGCTCGGGTTGCATGTTCTTTTCGGGCTGCTTTCTTCAGTCTGTTTCCTTTATTTATTTGTTTTTCAGTGGAGGAGAGTGGTAATAGACCTCCGCCAGTTCCTCTAAAGCTTGTTAAACACATTGTGTGCAGTTGCACTGAGTTGAGATTATGATTCATGCACTTGTATATGCAGTGGCCCTGGCCTCTGATTTATAACCTGCCCTGTTCATACTCAAAATTACAATTTTAGTGGGAGGAGGCTTGGTGTGTATGTGTTTCTGTGTGGTTAGAGAGAGAGAGAGAGAGAGAGAGAGAGAGAGAGAGAGAGAGAGAGAGAGAGAGAGGGGAAAGGAAGAGAGGAAAGATTAATTACTATTTGTGGCCAGCAATTTCATGAGGCTAGCCCAACACAGCTGTAGAATGATGGTGCCCTACATCAGTTTGTAGTCAGCCATTCACAGATTATTAAAGCTTTGTAAGATGGAGTACACCTCCTGCATGGTTTGTACTCAGGCAATAAGAAGGAGGAAGAGAGAGAGAGAGAGAGAGAGAGAGAGAGAGAGAGAGAGAAATCTGAGAGGGGCAATAGCCACACATATGTCATCATCATCCACTTGCTATAAATCTAGCTGGCGATACAGGAGGAAAGGCCTGATACAGACTTCAGCAAGCTGACAGACAGCCATGATTGCTGTGTATTTGTGTGTACATATATGTGTGTGAGACTGAGACCGAGAGAGTGGGTTGGGTTGGTGGTGGTGGGGGGGGGGCACTAACCCTCAAGCTCTCACACTACCTCATTCATAATTTATCCACCAAGCTCTCAAAATTTATTTGATCAATTACAGCCAGTTTGCTTCAAATAAGCGAGGTGGAGGGGAAAAAAATGCCTCCAACATTGGCCTGCATGTGTGTGTATTTATTTGTGTACTGCACACTAAAGCTAAAGTATGTTATTTTGTTTTATTCAAATGCTCACACACATGCAGATATTTGCATAGATTTGATGAATAATGCAATGAACTTTATGTATGCCACATTTCAGTCTGACTGCTAAAGTCGTGTGCGCGCCTCTGAGCGAAACTAACACACAATGCTTGTTGTTGTTTTTTTGCGGTTTAGCTTTGAATGAGCCGACTATTGACTATGGCTTCCAGAGACTGCAGAAGGTCATCCCCAGACATCCAGGTGACCCGGAGAGGTTGCCAAAGGTCAGTAAGCTGTGAGAAACATGAGTGAAAGTGAGCGAGAGAGAGAGAGAATGAGAGAGATGCTTAGCATAGAAATCTCAAAAATGGGAAACAATTCAGGATGCCAGTGTGAGTACGTGCAATCTCTTTTGGCAAGTCATCAGGAAATCAAATCACTGACACAATCACGCACAAGAGGAGAGCTGCAGACTCTGGTGTTTGAATTCTGCCAGAATTGCGCAAACTTTCAGTCTAGTGAAATAGTTCAATTAAGCATTTTTCCACTCCAGTAAGCAGTGGTGATTGTAATCGGAGCAGAGCCCTCTTTCTGATGTGTGATTATTTTGCTCTTGTTTTCCTTTCATTTTCCAAAGCTAGATCTACTTTAATCTTTTGTTTACAAAGCTTTCCGATATAAGTCCAAGCCTTGGTGGGTTAATAAATGAAGTCCAAGTGTTAATATCAGCATTCTCTGCGTGAATTTTCTTTTATTCGGTTTTGTTTTCATTTAAATCGCACAATTCAAGTGGTTCACCAGATGTTCCCATGACACATATTGCCACCATTGGATGTAAGCAATGGTGCAAAAAGCAAAAGAAAATATTCCACAAGTAATTATTTGATTATTCATTCTTAGATCTGTATTTATTGGCCTCATTTGGCTGTGATCAGCTCCAAAACATGTTAATTCCTCCTCTGAGCCCAAGCACTGAGGACTGGGCCCTTTCGTAATATCAGATGAAGATATTATTTTGTACCCTGTTAATGGGCGCTCAGTGAGAGCTGACCACCGCTAAAGTCTAATAACAGATATCATACAAATATCTATTAAAGCCCAGCATGGGGGCGCGGGTGCTATCATTAAGTCAAGCCTGGCTGCTTTAAGCACAAGTATGACTAGACTGGTGTCCCACAGACACACACCAAGCTAAGCATCCCCGAGCAGAGCCAGCCCACGCCACATGATGTGTTTCAATTACACTTGGCTCTCTCTCTCTCTGTGGAGAGCAATATCTAGACAGGAAATCTTGTTCCAGTAAATGCTTTAAACTATCCATTACCAATAAAACAGAACCAGCCAGGCCGCCTCTCCCTGCCCGTGCACCCGGCATTTTGTTCCAAACACCACGATGTTCTGCCTTTTGCTAAGCTTCAAAAGACACACTTACATCTCCATTAGGACCAGCTTGCTTTTTTTTTTCCACAGCAAAAAACAAACAAAACATATGTATTGATTTATTGGGAAAATGCGGGTATTTTTTTCACTCCGGGAAAGAAGTGTAAAGGCAGAAAAAGCATGTGATGCAGCAATAGTACGTGTGAAAGCTTCAGAAGGGGGGCTTTTTCTAATTCAGGTAAAGCTTCAACACCAGGGGCCTTCGGCGCAAACCGATTGCCGAGGAGAGATGGATTCTAGCAGCTCCAATAAACAACATAAATATTTGATTTTGGCTTTTAATGGACCCAAATGTGGAGTTCAGCGGCATGTAAATGAAAGTGCCAAGTGATTTATCATAGTTACGGCAGCCGTCTGCTGGAGGCGGCGAACCCGGCGGGTCACAGCCGGCTCTGTGCAAAGCAGCAATTGACCCTTACACGGATTCGCAATGAAACCATGAGAGTGTGTGTGAGGGACGGTGCCATTAGGCCCAAGACAGGCTGGAGTAATAAGGAGGAGGGGGGTTTGCAGGGAGAAATGTAAACCGCGTGTTAGCATTACGGTGAACGCGTCACACCCCTGTTTTCTCTGCCACTTCAGTGCAGAGTTGATAATACTAGCCTGATATTGATTTCCACTGTGCCTTTCCCCCCCTCTACTCTTTCCTCCTGTTGTATGGAATCTACAATGGCCGTGCTTTGATGGGTAATTGTGCTTGGGACAGAAAACCAATACGGCAAGCCTGTATTGCTTTGGACATACACTAATAATGGCGCTGCTACATATGTACGTCCGTAGTGAGAGCAGCGCCAAATTGAAGTTTACCTCCCTAATTTTAGATAAGATCAAAATTTGTGAGCTCAGTCCCCAACGAGGGGCGTCAAATGAACATATTTATATACGAAGCTAGGGAGCGAGAATAAAGGCAATATCAGGAGTCAGTCATGTGATAAACGATGAGATTGCTAAAGGGGCCTTCGCTCTCACTCTGCTTAGCCTGTCTGTTTGAAAGCGCTAGCGTCCATTATTCTCCATATAGACCAAAGTGAAAAGAGAGAAATAGGAATCTGGTTAGATGTTATTCTTCTCCTTTGTGCTTGATCAAATGATCTTTATTGCGATGATATAGTGCTAACCTGCCTGCTTTGCTCGTAAATTAATGGCTGCCTCGTGTCTTTCCATTCCTCTCCCGTTCGTTTCGAGCTGGCGAGCACAAATCTGTGCCGCTTCCTCCTCAATCTAATATACAAGAAAATTTATTAGAAATGCATTCATGTCGAGCAATTACCCATGCATTAAAATTCATCTTTTTTTTTTTCTCTTGGCTTTTTGAAGTAGCTACATCTATTGGGCCCCACGCTCCTCAATGTATTCATAACCTGAGGCTAGAACTAACAGAATAATTGCTTTACACTTTAGAATGACATTAGCACCTCCAGCCAGCTCACCTCGCCCGTCTCCTGCAATGCTGCTGATATACTGTGTACCACTCCAGATATTGGACTGTGATAACAAGAAGAGCCCCGTTTAAATGGTTCACATCCACGGGCAGAACAGCAAATGCTTGTAATAATAACCGGCCGCATTTGTCATGAAAGCAAGCTTGGGGATCGCTTCTGAGCTTTAATAGTTTCCGTTTAACCTGGAATCTGCAACGTCTCGGCGAAGGGAGGAAAGAGGAGTCAATTACACTTAGCACGGCGCTCATGAATTTACATCGAAATGCTTCTCAAATACCATTCACCGCTAATAATATTCCCAGCATGAGGCTGGCAGGCTGAGAGGAACAAAACAAACCCACCCAGTGCCTCCTCTGCCGATAGGGGCCTGCTGTCTCGTCACACTCCAGTGTTGGCCGCTCTTCATTAGCAGAGACACCTCATAGCTAACAACAGATTAAAGTGGAGAGGAGACGTGATTTCCTTAAACTATCTTTACATCTCGTTGGCCCGGGTGCCATATGGACAAGGAGTTCGTGAGAGTCTGGCGCAGGCAGGCTTTCGTCTCAGTGAGAGCGGCTGTCTTAATTGTAGTAATCGCAGAGTAAAATTGGGAGCGACGTATAAGGAGTCTTGTGATATGATGGGCGGAGATGATGGGTAATTATTAGCACTGCAGAAAAACACTTTATCTTGCTCAGAGAGAGAGAAAGAGAGCGGGAGACTGGTGGAGAGGGGGAGAAAGAGGACAGAGCCGGTTGATGGGACAGGATTAAGACAGCTGGGCCTTTCATTGATTGTACCTGCCGCGTGACAAGTGTAATTCTTTATTTGTATGCAAACTAGATGCATGCAACATGAAGCAGAGACAGCAATTTCTAAGCTAAATGCCCATTTTAAAAGCCACTCACCCGCTCCCTCTCAGGATTAGACAGCGTCTCTATAAAACGTACGCTGCACGCACCAAGAGCCCCGACTTATGCGATTAATCTTGATAAGTACGGATTCAAGATGGCGGCCGTGACTAGGAATGAAGCCAGTCAGCCATGCTTAGAAACAGTCTGTGATTTGGTGCGCATGCTAGCAAGGGCAGACCTGAGTTTGGAACAAGCTCGCATATTGTAACAAGTTTCATTATAGTATGAATATCTGAAACTCCAAAACAATACTCACGGGAAGCGGACTTGAGAGTTTATTAGAAGATAAGATGTTAATCGTTCAGTGCATCAACCTCATGGAACAACATCAGCTCTAGAGTTGTTGCATGTAGCGGAAAAGGAAAAACTACAATAGGCTAGGCCAAGCGAGACCTCCTGGATCAGGGTGGCGTGTTGGCTTGTTGGCAGGCTTGGTGTAATTTTTGAAGGGAAGCTAAGCAGAAAGTTAATCCATGTTGTGCTATAAGTAGGGGGGAGGCATGCAGACATGGATAAGATGGGGTTTGTGGGCACCCGGGTCCCCGGGCGCAGCCTCTCAGGCAGCGCTGCACGAGAACTCATTTATGAAGTCCTTTACAACAGCCAGTGAAAGAGGTTAATTGAAAAATTTCCTAATGCCATTATGAAAGAACTAGATTAACCCGAGCTAATTCACTTTATTGTTCGGAAGAAAGAGGAATTGGCATTGAACTCCACTACAAATTTGGGGCATGAATTAAAGGGTGAGATGTTGTCTTTGAGCACTCTGCCAGTTTAATTAAGATATGGAAAATGACTCATTGTTCTCCGGTGCTGAAGTGGGTGGATTTAGCCGAACGAACGTCGCTCCTGTATTGCTTTATGTATCGCTGCGAGTGTGTGTTTGTTTGTTTAATACCCCATAGGCCACAGCATTTAAAACTCAACTGCTTCGTATTTTTTATTCATTTGGCTTAGAGGTTACACTCCACTTCACTTGCTGCTTTGGCATGTGACACGTGGTAAAAACAAAGAAACAGGTCTGAGAAGGAAATACCTCCTAAAATGACTGTTAATCAAATATTAACTCAATAGAAAACATTTACACATCACTAATGTCATATATAAACCATACTGTGAACACGGACTTGAATGCATGCACATACTTTACATTCCTGTAACTCATTATAGTCTATGTGTGTGTGTGTGTTTGCACTGCAGGAGGTTCTACTAAAGAGAGCAGCTGACCTTGTGGAGGCTCTGTATGGCATGCCCCACAACAACCAGGTAAAATACCCTGTACACTAGTGCATGCTAATGAGCCCCCCCCCCTCCATCACTCTCACCCTCCCTCTCCCTCAGTACAGTGACTGTAATTAAATCAGTGCCTCTCTCCCCCTGCAATGCTCCTCTTTATACATTTCAAAGCTAGCTGCAGGCCATTGTACTGTAGCAGATTCTCATTACACCAAGCGTGTGCGCTTTTTATTTCTATTTTCTCTCCCTATTTATTTGTTCTTGCTGCACATGGAGCAAAAACAGGAGTTAATCGCTCACACACATACACACAGAGTGAGTGGTTGATTCGAATGGGAGAATAACCTTGAACATGGCCCAAAAGGTGTTTTTCTCAAACACATTCTAGAGAGCAGAGCTGTTCAGCTGTTCAGATGTGGTTAAGAGGTCTAATACATATTCAAAAGCAACGATCTGTGGTGTTTTCTTCTTTAGCACTGTAGCTGCCTGGAAACTGTCCTGAAACTGGCATTAAAATAACAAAAATGAGCAGTTTTTTTTTTCATTCAAGTAAAGTTTCGGCTTATGCGGGCTAAGAAGATTTGGCAAATCTTTCAGTCAAATGAGTCAGTTCTGGTCATGCAAAGTGACAATATAACTTATTTCACTCATGGCTCTTTCGCTCTGTCGCACAGGAGATCATTCTGAAGCGGGCGGCAGACATCGCTGAGGCTCTCTACAGTGTACCACGCAACCACAACCAGATCCCTTCTCTCGCGAACACTGCATCCCATGGCGGCATGATGGGTGTCAATTCTTTCGGTAGCCA
Organism: Scorpiodoras heckelii; assembly: GCA_028566435.1. NCBI lineage: Eukaryota > Metazoa > Chordata > Actinopteri > Siluriformes > Doradidae > Scorpiodoras > Scorpiodoras heckelii. The sequence continues at coordinate 7,998,877 of JAOVVH010000061.1, read as the reverse complement.
GCTGGCGGTCAACGTCTCTGAGACTTCACAGGGTAATGACCAGGGTATATGTGTTAGGATAAGCTGCACAAATATACAGTACTGTTCAAAAGTCTTAGGCACCCTTTTGTTTTCAGTTAGAACTTTTGTTATTGCCGTTTTTTTTTTTTTTTTTTTTTTAGTTAGGCATTTTTGTGTCAATTTTTTTTTGCAAAAAATAATTTTACAACAAAAAAATGTCATGTTACACGTAAACATTTGTATGTCATTAACGAAAGATGCAGATACACTTTTCCAGACCACTTTTCAAGGCTTCATGTTTTGCATGCAAAAAAAAAGTAAGTGTGACAGTTAAAGTCTCCAGAAGAGCTTTGGCAGATTTTCCAAGAAGTAACATTTGGAAATTGACTTGGAAATCTTTTTGTAATGCAGAACTCAACAAAAGAACACCAATAACAAAATCTGTACCCAAAAGCAATAGGGTGCCTAAGACGTTTGTGCAGTACCGTAAATACATAATTTGCTAAAGAAAAAAAAATATATACATCTCTCAGAGTAGTATCACTTCCTTGAGGCCAAACTTTCTAGCTTACATTTAATAAAAGCTTATTACCAGTTGTTTGGCTTATTTTATGCACCTTGTAAGCTAATGTGTGTGAGGACTAACTATGTAGCATAAGCGTTGTCTGGTTTGGTGGTACATGTTGGCTGCACCTTTATCTTCCTTGACTGTGTGTAGTACAGATCTCTGGAGGTGCCTGACCCTTTCCACATGTCCCCTTTACTTATGTTTCTGAAATTCACTTTTACATGCATGAGAATATTTAAGTGCAAAGCATACACAGCATAATGCATTAAGCCTTGGATGTAAAAACAAATACAAATACAAATATTCAGGAAACGCATGTCTGTAAAATGCTTTAAGGCTTCCTGAAGCAAAGTTTCACCAGGATCCTGTGGACAGGAGATGGCACCTAGATGTATTCTAGCTATGAAATCGTGATCTCAATCATTCTAGCTTCTTCAATAGTGCATTTGTTTTTCCTGCAGTTGGCTACAGCCGTAACACAAGCAGTGTGTCACCTCGCGGCTACGTGCCCAGCAGCACTCCACAGCAGTCCAACTACAACACCGTCAGCAACAGCATGAACGGCTACGGAAACGCTGGCATGCCCAACCTGGGTGTCCCAAGCTCGCCTGGATTTCTCAACGGCTCATCCGCCAACTCGCCCTACGGCAGTAAGTATCAAGGTAATTACCCCCTTTCCCCTCCTCTGCTTTCCCTACCTGTGCTCCCTTTCCTTTTGACACTTCTGCTGTCTGTTTGTGGTTCTTTTTTTTTTTTTTTTTTGTTTTGTTCGTCCTGTTTCGTTTCGTTTTTTGGGAATGTGTGCTACTGGATAAAAGGAGGGGTGACTCTGGAGGCTGAACACCCGAACAAGCCACATAGTAATCCAAACAATCCAAAAAAAAAAAAAAAAAAAAAAAAAAAAAAAAAAAAACCAAAACAAAAAAAATACAAAAAAAAAAAAAAAAAAAAAAAAAAAAAAAAAAAAAAAAAAAAAAAAAAAAATCCAAAACCAAATATCTACCAAAAAAAACACTCACATGAACCAATTGAGTAGGCCACTGACACAGAACAGCAAATTGTACTTAAAAAAAGCAAAACCTCAATAAAAGTTTCTTCCTTTTATCGTCAGAGTCGATAAAGACACCTATTATCCAGCAAGTGGCCGAGGCAGGACATCCCATCTCATTCCATCCCAATCCCCATTTTCTCTTCCTTTATTTGCATTCATTTTGTTTGCAAACAGAAGAATATCACGCACAACCCTCTCCCCACTAAAGAGTGATCATTTCCTCATATACATATACATCTTCCCTGATTTGTTTTCATCCCATGATTATTATTTGAAAAAGAGGCGAGGCCTGGCTCTCCCTGACTCTCGTCTGTTAGCAAAGAAAAAAAAGAAAAGAAAAAAAAAAGAAAAGAAAGTGAAACTCTCTCTGAGTGGTGACTATGTTTGCTCTATTGCAGTAGTTCCATCGAGCCCTACCATGGCAGCCTCTTCGGTCAGCCTCTCTTCAAACTGTAGCAGTACACACGGCATTTTCTCATTCTCACCTGCCAATGTCATCTCTGCAGTGAAACAAAAGAGCGCCTTTGCCCCCGTTGTCAGGCCCCAAGCATCTCCACCTCCTTCTTGCACCAGTGCAAATGGCAATGGACTTCAAGGTGAGAGCCGCCTCCCTCCTTTTATGACGCCGCATTGCTGCCTCACTCTTTGGCTCTCTTGAAAATGCCCCTTTTGTTGCTGCCATGCTGCTTCTCTGACATGGCTGCCTGTATGAATTATATATGTGTGTGTATGGGGGAATGAACACATGGGTGGATGATTTATAGGAATTATGCATGCAGGCATGTAGCATGAATGTGCATGTCTGTCTTTTATGTATCAATTTATTTATCAAACATTAATGATTGAGCGGAGTCAAACGTCTCAGGAGACTTTGACTCTCAGAGGGTTTGGCACAGATGATTTGGCATCCGGTGAAAAGTTTGTATCAGTGACTGAATTACCAATCCTTGGAAGTCTTAACACAAACAAGAAGTCACTTAAAATGCCATGGCCATTCGACTAATGTATTATTCACTGCTTTCTATGCATCCGATTTTCATTGAACATTGCATTCACAAATTCCCCAATGCCTTTAACTGACTTCACAAGGTGTACTGGGGTCACAAATGAACAAGGGCTGAGTCTGTCTGCCATGTTGCGCACCACTAGAATGGATCCTGAATAAAAGATCACTACATTCTCAGCCTTGAGAAAGCACAAACACACACGTCAGAGTCCTGGCCATTTCCTATGAATATTGTAGCTGGTTAAAAATGTTTTTTTTTTCCATGGTAGTTATGAAAACAATGGGTCTTACAGCTTCTATGGTGCTTACAGGGCGGACGCATTAAGATTTCATAGAGAGGCGCTGAGCTTGGGCTTCCTGTGCCAGCGGAGTAAGGCATTGTTTTGATGAACACTGTAATGTGAGGCGGTGTTCAGAAGTCGGCACGATAACAGAAAGAAACAGTTGTGAAATCCTCAGCAGGACAGCGTCATTCAGCAAATTAACGACTTCCTGAGCCTGTTGAGCCCACTTGTATTTCCTCTTCGTCAAGGCCGAGTTGTTTGCTTTGAAAACATGTTTTAGCCATAGTGTGTGCATCCAAGATTAATAATGTTAGAGCTAATGAACTGGGAAATTAAAGTTCATGCTGCTACATGCATCCACTTATTAATATGTGGTTTGTAGAAATTAATGAGGAATGCCATGGCACTGGGTGCTTAGGCAAACTTAAAAGCACTTCAACCATGACTCCGCAAAGTAGCTAAAGGATGTTTTTATTTTGAAGGGGGGAAAAACCCAGGCAGCTCACTAGCCAGCTAATTGTGGAAATGAGTAGAGTTCATAAATCTTAGTGAACTCTCTTAGCAAAAGCTCTCTACGGTGCTTGGATCCTGTGATGTTTTTCTTTATCCGTGCTTTAGATCTTGAAAAAGATCTAGCATTGCAGATGGTGGCCTCGAACAAGGAAGGAAAGATGGGCGAGTCCTTCAACATAGGTAAAGCTGAGAGGAATGTGCGTGCGGGCTAGAGAGCAAAAGGCTCGGCTTGATGACGTTAACCGAAGTGACCGTGTTGTTTCTCAGCTGTCAGCATGGACGTTCCCTCGGGAGTCTGGCCTCTCTGATGGCCATTAACAAAACGCTAAAAGAAATCTCACACATGTGGGAGCGGGGATACTTTCTCCTCAAAATGTCAGAAAGCACTTCATTTGAAATGTTGAAGGCTTTCCGGTATGTCTTGTTGGGAAGAAAAGAAAAAAAAAGTCATCCCCACAAATCTTTTTCTTTATAAAACGTTTGACGTGACAGTCTTTCAATCACAACTCGCACTTTCTTTTTACTGTGCCATGCCTTGTCAGTCAAAGTGTTCCTCCAAATGTGACTACTTTCTTTATCTTACTTGCAGTATTTATAGATATCAAGGATTAACATTCTTTCTCTCTGTTTTTTTTTCTGCTTTGCAGCTATGTCCGGACTGGTGGTCCCTCCCATGTAAATTGCACTTCCACCTCTTGTAAAGCAGCAGCGTCTGTGCAGTGAGCCTCGGGGTACGTCACAGAACGTTCTCCTGAAATGACCGGCATCCGCCATGAAGTTAGTCAACAACTATGTCTGATTCCGTGGAAGGAAAAAAAAAAAAGAGACTTTGTTTTAAAGATTTTATTCAGACTAATGTAAATTGACATGCAAGAAACTTTGTCATGAACATTTAAAATTTATTGACTGAATTTCTGGTCATATTTTCATGTTTCTCTGTCTTGAAGAAAAAAAAAAACAAGTCATGGAAGGATAAATGCCTATTTTGTATAAACCTTTCTGGTTCAATCTTGGCTAGATCTTGTTATGTGTGGGGAGCAACTTTGTGGATATGCCATTTGATGAAAACACACTGAAATGTCTCTGAATGTTTCTTTTTCGAGCGATGTGCAGCCGTCGCACATCTCTATAATGTGAAGTCATTTTTTTTTTTTTTTTTGTTCATTAATTTTTGCCTTTTTTCTTTTTCTTTCTTTTGATTTGTGGTGAGGAAAAATAGGGGCCAAGCCAATACTGCAGAGCCAACAAACTGGAAATAACATAACCTAAAACATATGATTTCTAAAATGTAAAGATTAAAGTGAATAAGAGTGAACGGGGAGGAACAGGCAGAGGAGATGTTATCATGCATACTTCATTGAAAATGAACTTTGTAACTTATTGTAGGTAGAAATTGTAACTTTGATATCGCAAAAATTCTCTTGCCTTCAACAAGCACACTAACAGAGACGAAATGCTACTGTCTGTTGGTTAAAAAAAGAAAAAAAAAGAAAAAAAAGAAAAAGGGAGGAAAAATACTTCCACTGCTAAAGCTTCCTGTAAAGCAAGTGTGATCTGCAATGTTTTTCAACTTTTTGCTAGCACTGTATACTATTGCATTCTTAGGCTACTGTGGAGTCTATGTTTCTTGTACCAGAAAGTTGTCCTTTTACTTCTAGCTCCTTATTCCCTAATGTGTTTTGTATGTGGTTATACAATTGTAGACTTTTGTGATTTTGCCAAAGTTGTAGCTAAATATTTATACACTTGTCTTGAATTTTTTCCAGATCCACTTAAATATTTAGTACAGAGTTTTATTCCTACTAAAACAGCTAGGAGTAAAATAGTCTTATACATTGCAACACATTCACACGAACACTTGCGATCACTAAGGGGTTTTTTGTAACATATCAATTATAAATATTGTATTTATCTTTGAAATTTTTTGTATATTGCTTTCCATTCTTTTATTTGAGCTCATATGTAATGTTTATTATAGCCAATATTGTGATGCAACACAGAATGTTAATGCCAAGACCAGTTGCCGCCATTTTTCTTTTGTATCAATAGATTGCAACATCTATACATTTTATTTGTATTTTGTTACGTCATCAAAAAAATTCCATCCATTTTTCTTTTTTTTGTTTGCAGCTCACTATTTAGAGGAACCGTCAAATCCATTGTTTATTTTTGTATTCATTTTTAAATTATCTGAACAAATCTTTTTTTTTTTTTAATAAAACCTGTTTGTTGTATAGTCAAATAAATTGTTTGTGACACATGGCTGTAATAATATTAGTAGAATATGTGCATGTCAAGCAGCCCCAGGGGGGAAGATTCAATTGTGGTTGTAAATTTTGTTTTTGTAGAATGTAAAAAGTCATTTTTACCTGCCACCCATGACTTTGCCACATTATAGCTCAACCATGTTTACAGGGAACAAAGGATTAACATATAAAAAGAAAGGAAATTTCAAAAAGAAAGGAGAAAGAAATCGGGACTGGAAACATCCGTACATCAGTCACAGTTGTTTATTAAAATATGTATAAAAAAAAAACTCTGTCCAAGCCTTTAGACTGAATATCTTGAGAGTAACCTTTCTGCTGTTTTAATACCAACCCACCCACCACAAAGCCAATCATTACCATTCAAATGATCAATGGTGTAAAAAGCACAAGCCTTTTTTTACTAAAATAAAAAAGTGATTATTGTGACCCCTCATCCTTTTGACTATTTTGTCAGTTTCTTTGCTCTATTTTGTTTTTTTAAACATTGAATTTGCTATACTCCCTCAAGTAAGACTGCTAATCCAAGGGTAAAAGAATAATAATAAAAAAGGTTAGATTTTTGTATCATATACGTATATGAAGAGCCGAGATTAAGATCTTCTATATTGTACATGTCATTTTGTAATTATGCCATGATACAGCAGCATAGTAGCTAATCATATTCCACATAATCCCTTCTTCTTCTTCAACCTCTTCTTCTTCTTCTTCTTCTTCTTTCCCAATGACTTTGATTTGCCTAGCTGTGCCAAAATCAGCAAACAATTTTTCGTTTTTCTTTTCTTTCTTTTTTTTTTTTGCACTTAACACTTTGTAAATCTCCTGTTGTACTGTTAACTAGTCTGTTTCAAACCAAAAGGGGATGTTCCCTCTTGGCAATCTGCACACAAGTTTCCTTTAGCAGCAGGAAGCAAGGGCAGCTGTAGAAGGGAATGAGTGATGAATGTGCAATGCATTTGCTTTGTGATAGCTCAACAAAGCTTAGCTAAGTGGAGGAGCTGTGGAAGTCACCTTGAAAGTGAGAGGAACCCAAGGTTACATGAAGTGTATTTGTGAATATCATCATTACTGCAACCTGATTTTTGTGTTTTTAGCCTAATTAGACCATGCACTCAGTGTTTTATTGCCATTAGTCTGAAGATTTCAGTAAGATTGTAGATTGACTCTGTAAGGGGAAAATACTATTTTTGTTCCATGTATACATTTTTTTAAGTTTATGTAAACATTTCTACATTTTACTGTACAAAGATGTTCATTTTACACAATATTTAATTAAAGTATTTCTTGTCTGTGACTGACTCCTCCCTGTAATCTTAATTGTTGAAATCTCCCAAATTTTTTCTTTCTTCGAAACAGTCGTACCATTTTCAGTCCTTTCTTTGACGGACCTAAGATACCGCAAAGTGCAACTTTGATACATCTGTGTTTAAAATACACCAAACACACTTTCTCCAATCAGCCAATCAGACGACAGTAGGAGATGTTTGACTGAGATGAAACAGTAATCAAGTATATTTTCCCCATGCATAAAAATAAATAAATAAATAAACAAACAAATAAATATATAAATAAATAAATGATAGATTTGTAGCTTACATTCAATGCATTTATATTCAAATATGCATAAAAACCACCACTGGAATCACGTCTGACATGGATTGATAAAACATCTTTGCCACAAGCAAAAGGCTAAGTCCTTAGACTTGTACTTGTTATGGTGTGGTGTAGGCGAGAGACTGTAAGGCGAGTCTGGGTGTTTTGGGGTGAGCTGGTGACACAACGCTTTCATCTTTTCACTCTTGTGAATTCCTGGAAGAAAATGGCAGTCTCCGGGGGGGAAGCAGCCCTCCTGCTCAGCCCACTGATCCCTGAAGAACAACTGCCATTTCACTTCGGCCTCTTCATGCTAGTTCTTTCAGAGAGCAGTGCGGTGGATATTTCACTATAAACTGCATGCCTACGGCAACTCCGAAATAGTGTAAATTTCGTAGACATTAACAAGGCACCATTAGCTGGCCAGACGAACCTCTTCATCTACACATGATGTGAATTACAACCTACAGGCACACATGGGGTTTGTCACTCATCCATGCTTCATTAGCTAACTAGAAGCAGTAGCGCTAGCCAATGTAGAGAGAATGGAAGGACAGTGCCAGTGCTAACCTTGATGAAGGTCACAAGGTAGGTGTCTACCATATTCGCCATGACTGTCTCTGTCTCATCAGGAACCTGCTTAATAAGTGATTCGGCTGGATGCTTCATTGAACGCACTGTTTCAAATCTAAGTTGTACAATTACAACCTAGAAAGAGTATGCTTAGCTTTACGGCAGCCATGTCATCTCCTGTGAAGGGTGACTTGTAATAGCAGGGTTTTAATTTCAGTACAGGCAATTTCATATGCTTGTCATAAGTGGGATACAGTTTGTGATTTTGATGACAGCTTGTGATCTTCCTAATTAAACACTCAGCTCCCTTTCAGTGCTTGGTCATATATGAGGCATACCGACTCACAGTCCATTTAATATCTTTTGAGTCTCTGTTTTAGGAAGGTTTACACTGAAGTACCAGAAAAACTGGAGCCTATGCTGTGTGTACACTGTATACATAGCAGCAGCACCTTTGCACGCCATTGGCTGTGTCTGCCAGTGTTTATATAAAGCGATATACATCTATGGAAGCTTCTAGAGTTATCACGAATTTGAACACGGTTTAATAGCTGGAGATAGTGAGATGTTTCATAGCATTTTGGAGGTCAAAGCAAAGTTTGGATTTTCACGTATGAGCATTTCAAGGGTGTACCATGGCTACAAGAATTCTGGCAAACTTACCACAGCAGTGTGGCTGTAAAAAGACTGAACGTGAGTGAAGGTGACCAGCGTTGGCTGGCAAGAATTGTTTCACGTGATAGGCACTGCTTCAAGTAACATTGGAATTCAATGCTGGGGCCTCAACAAACATCAGTGTGAGGACTGTGCAACTTTTCCTCCAAGATCCCATGAGGGACCTACCAAGTATTAAGTGTATGTGTGCTATGAATGAATTGTATTACTTTGCATTTATTCACTGGGCTCCAGTAAATGCTTTATTCTGGTGAATAATGCCTGTCCCAGGAACACTGGGAGTAAGGTAGGAATACACCCTGGATGGGACAACATGCACACACTCATTCACACTTAGGGGAAAGCCACTTAATGTTTTGAGAGGTAAAAGGAAAATGGCGCGTCAGAAGGACCCACGTAGTCACAAGGAGTACATTCTGTATAAACTCCTGACAGACTGTAATGACAGCTCAGGGTTGAAACAGTAAACTCCTGCAACTATTTATAGTGTTAACAGTTTGCAGTTTCTTAAATATTACCAAAGTCTGAACTACTATAATTTGTTCCATCATACTAAAAAAAATATTGTTTATAATAATGTATCTGCTAATAATGTTTTTCTTCTCAGCCTATTTTGTACTAATATTTCTCTGGTCTAGTTTTAATTACAAAAAAAACTAAACAAACCTTAAGTTGTATGGCTGTCACACTTTGTGTGTTTTTTTTATCACATAGAATCAAACAGAGCTTGCCCAGTCACTTTCTAATTAACTGAAAATAAATAGCCGATAAATTCATGGGCCAAGGGCAACACGTGCCTAAAAAGGGTGGTATCGTTCTGAACCCTTTTATAGTTCTGATGTTTAAAAAGGTGCAAGGTGAAATCCATACTCATCAAGCACGCCTACGAAAACCTTATAAAGACCACATACGAATGGCCTCCCTCTTTAAAAACAAGCGTGGCTGTTATCTTCTTCTGTGAGTGTCTCTGGTTAGCAGGTCAGAAAATGTCAATTTCTCATCAAGACATTGGGCCTGCTTCAATTTTTTTTTTCTCCCACTCAGAACATAGACAATTAACAAGATGCAGGGAGCTTGCATCAGTGATTTGCAGGTTATTATGCAACCGCCTGCTGACATAGATCTGGCCCTGCCTCAGATAATAGGCCTGCCTGATAGCTGCAGTGTCAATATGCCAAAGAACAACATTTGAATGTGAGCTGTTGTGCTTATTTGCCTCCAATGGATGATCTGTGGCCTGATAACTGAGCCCCTACCTGCCGAGGACGCAGTGTGACGCCTATCTGTGTCTCGCACAATTATTACAATGAACAAACTGGACAAAGGGGAGCTCCGGTCTTTATACCAGCTAGGGAGAATCAAACCCCAGTTTTACCTTCAAATAACTTCTTTTATCTACTGGAAAAAGCACTTGAGATCAAATCTAAATTCTATCAGAGGAAGTAAAACAACCCCCAATCAGATTAGGGATCGATCTTTGGCTGCTTGCCATTTGGGGAAGTATCTTTGACGTTGAGTCGAGATAACAGCCACCATGAAGGAGCAGAGAAACTGGTTTAAGATATTGTAGTATTTAAAGTTTAGCAGTCATTATGCAATTAGTTATCACAGATTCAGCTTTTATAGTAGGATCTATCTGCAGACTGCATGGAAAGTGATATATAAACAAGATCCACAGTAGTAAAGTTAATAAAGATTTTTTTTGTGTGCTTGAAAGAAAATGTTAAAATAGACGCACTTCAGTAAAATCTGTGCAGTATCACAAATCATAAAGGCACAAAGACACAGCCATTAAGGCGATTACAAGAGCAGCTGCAGGCCTGTTGTCCTGCGTTTTTCTAACATCCAGCCCTGCTTCTCATCCTGTGTGGATTCTGTAAATGCAGAGACAGAGTGGTCCAGTGTGTGACATGTTCTCTGTTCATCAAAGAGTGGCCTCGCGTCGGCCCCGGACAGCCCAGCACCTCACTCAATCACCCGGAAAGCCTCTTTATTACCCAACCCTAATGGCCATCCTCTGCCATATTTTTTAATGCAAGCATTAAATATTTATAAAAACCCAAGTCAATAATCCCTCATAACCCCAGATAGAGAGAGACGGACACTCATTCATTTACTGCAGCCCATGCACTCTGAAATAAAGCCAAAAGGTCAAGGGGTCACTCAATCAAAGTGAACCAAGGCCAGCCTGGAGCATCTGCTGTCATTATTATTACGACAATTATTTCTGCAGTCACTAAAATTTGTACCAGAGTACAGCAAGACAATATTGAGCTACTTTTTTTGGGTGTGTGTGCATGTGTGTCTTTTGTAAGGCGCATGGGTTTGAACAGTAGCTTATGTATTGTTATCTATCACAGAGCCTCTGCCTTCAATACTACACTCAGATGCAGTAAATCAGGGCTCTGAAGGTTCCCAAAGGAGAGGATCCATCTGTACAAAGGCCTCATCCTGCATACCCACTCCTCACCTCAGTCTCAGACAAGGATGTTGATGTGTTTTAGATCAAATTTCATAATCTCTAACATGGTCGAGGATGCAAAATACTGGAAGCTTATTTGGTTTTAAATGGTGAATATAGGGTTTTTTTGTGATTATATATTGAACAGGCCTTATTTTCAAACATCAACTCTCAATTAACAGTTAAAATGTCTTTTGGAAATATACTTAACATATAATTTGAATCTCAAAAGGCAGCAGGAAGCTTTTTTTCTGAATCTGTCTCGAGCATATATTTCTCTCCCTATTGTTAGGAATTAGACAGAAGACAAATAGTGTGTTGCTTGCTCTTAACATTTGACAAAATTATTTGTTCAGCAGGAAAGACTGTCCAAGCAGTGGTGTTAAATTGCTAAATAAGCATAGACCAAAAGGCTGGAAATGTTTAAATAAGGGATATCCATGCAACCCATTGCGTATCTTTGTGTAGATATAAAAAACATCCCTGCTAACAGCAATGACGTACTCGACTCAAGGGGATGGTGGTGGTGGTGGTGGGGTAGTTGGGGGATTTTGTCCCTGGCGTCTGCTGGGCACTGCTCTGAGACAAGGCCAACTGCAACAGCACTACAGCTCTTGCTTATTCCTTTCTTTTTTTTTCTTCAACTAGTCCCATCACCCCCATTCTCCCACATGCACATTCCCACTACATGGCATAATCTTTGTTTTTGCAGTCTCAACTGTCGGTACCCATGGTGATATCCATGCCTAGCTCTCTGATGCCTCCTCATCTCTGTCTTTCACTCCTTTCCTTTCCTTTCCTCTCCCATCGTCCTACAGGCACTTTGACACTTGATACCATTTGTTCAAGTAGCCCCCCTCATGCACACAGCTCTACAGGGTTTTGATATAAAGCCACATCCAGCTCAACAGTAGTTGCCTTTTTTTTAACCAGAACCCAGTGGCACTCTGACAGCCTCTTTTATTCAACTTCTAAAACAGTGCTGGTGTTAAGACTACTGCAACAGTAGATCCTATAGATCATACTTGCACCAGACTTTTATATAGTGTTACAGAAGGTACTAGCCCTGTGAATGGCTGGACTTAAAGACATTAGTACCAACTCACTTTTGATACAACAGTCTGTCAAAGGAATAAATGTACTGTACATTTACATTATTCATTTGCTCATCTTCGGTCGGGGTTGCAGTAGGTCCGGAGCCTATCCCAGGAACAGTGGGTGTGAAGCAGCAATACACCCTGCATTCTATACAGGGGTCTACGCTTGCACTGTGTACCATGCAGGGTGTATTGCTGCCTCGCACCAAGTGTTCCTGGGATAGGGAAGTAGTTAGTCAACCTACTAATATGTTCTTGGGAGGAGGAAGGAAACTACAGAGCCTGGAGGAAATCCACATGGACACAGGGAATATGCGAAACTCCACACTGATCCAAGCAAATCCAAGCTCAGGCTCAAACCACAGGCGACACTATGTGCTCCACCTAGGAATGTAATATTATGTGCAATTACAAATTGTCGCTCTAACACGCTTACATTTGTCATGATACGGTTGGCTTGAGGCCATCAGAGTACAAAGAAAAGAAGTCTAAATTAGTATCTTATGAAGTCAATATCACTTCAGCGAAACATGATACATTTCATACTTTTTCATAGTTTAGTAGTTGTTGAAGTATTCAATACTGGTTTGCATAAAGCTTTAAATGCTGTTAACCAGTCTACATTAACAGTGTGACCTAAAAGAAAGAGATTCATATACATGTGCTACATGATATATACTACTCACATTCCATCTTCTACTAACGGAAATGGTTAAATCTTTACTTTGCATCCAAGCAATAAAATGGTAGAATGTCAGCTCTTAATTTCGCTGAAGTTAGTGTGTCATCTTCTGCACCGAACAGAAGGCCTTCGTGCTCACACTTTCCTGGCCCTGTGGAGCGGAGTCTCGCATGTGCCACTAATTCCCCTGTCCTTCCCTCCCTCCTACAATTGATCTTCAGTGGCCTATTGTTGAGCAGGTCTCACAAGATAATTGGGTGGATGATATGATTCATTAGGCAAATCAATTCCACAATCGTTCTGTAAATCAGTTGGGCTGGTGATTTATTGCAATTGATTTCTTGACAAATGTGCTCCCTGACAGATAAAACACAGCAACAGTCACCTTTTTCGTTCACATGTTAATCATCAGGCCAGCCGAGTGATGGGGGAAAATATACAGGGGAAAAAGTCCAAGCAAATGAATAATTTGAATAAAAATGAATGAATAAAACGAACGAGTGAATGAAATGAATAAAAGTGGAATGGAAATAAAATCATAAAATGCATACTTGATAAAAGAATGGTTGACAGATGGTCTATTTTATTTATTTATCTGTTTGTTTGTTTGCTTGTTTGGATGCAGTTTAAGCTCATCTGCCACCTCTATGCATAAACGTCCTTCATCCTCTTTTTTTTCTTGATGCCATCTCGCCATGACACCATTTCAAAGGTTAAATCTCTCTATCTTTCTTTTTTTTATCTTCACCTTGCTCACACTTGCTCACCTCTCCTTCTGATTCACAGAGTCAAGTTGAGATAATAAGTCGTAGTGCAGATAACCTCGGTGGTTAAATACCTGAAAACGATCAGGAATTGACACGCGCTAAGCCGAGTAAAAACGCTAAAGTGACGATGAATCACAATTCACGGATTAACCTTTAAAACCGGATCCAGCCATGGAGAACTGTGTAACGGCTTGTTTGTAAGTAAATCTAACACTGTGGCTAGCTGTTCAGATCGTTTTAAGCTTCAGATTTCCCACTAGTCTATTTGTGTAATAGTGAGATTTCACCATGGCTTCTTGAACATACACAACAAAGGCACAATGCCGTCTTAAATCCTCATTTGTATCCAGCTGTGTGTCCATCTCTAACTGGCTGTATACTCACTGGCTCAGAACATGCCAGTGTATATCCAGGAGTTTGTGGAAGTGATTGCTGTTATCTCATTTAGACAATAAACTTTGCAGCAGCAGGCCTGCATTATCCTTACCAATCTGTGCTACGCTAGTGGTTAGCACATGTGTATCCCCTCCTCCTTCTCCTCCTCCTCCTCCCCACCATAGAAACAGGTGTGGGTGGTTTGAATAATGCTCAGAAGAAGTCTCCAGCTTGCTGACTACACACAATCTTTGGTGCAGATCACTGACCAACCAACATGCAGAACTGCTAAGCGTTACGGTGTAGCAGCGTGTGTGCATGCGCCATAAGCCCGGTTCCACCATTCCGGCTCCGGTTGGAGCTGGCGAGCTGTCTGCCGTGGCTCAGAGTCTGTGTATGACTTTGTAGTTAAAGACAGATGGTGAATGTGCTCTCATGTTGGAGCGCCTGCACTAGTTTGTGCTGATGCCGGGGAAAAGCACGACATCAAGGCCTGTCGCTCTTATACCTAACTGTGAGGCTGATGAATAATGCGAAAGCAAGTAGGAAGGCACTTTAAAGTCATCTGTTCGAGGGTTTGCGAAAACTAACCGGTATCAAAATGTGGAAATGCAAACACATGTAAACTACAAATGATATCTTTTTATGTGTTGCTTATTGTTTTTTCTCAGTTCGTTCAAAAGCCCTGGCACTGACAAACAGCTATTGCTCTAGATTGAAGGCCTTATTTCTGACAGCAAGATATGGGTGATATTAAAAAAAAAAAAAAAGACCAACATTGACAATAGGAACAGAAATAAAATCAAACAATATTAGTTTTAACTTTTAAATGATTCCAGACATCAGTGTAAAGCTAACACTTTCAGAATGCTCTTTCATTTATTAACAGCTGGATCACATTTAAAGCTTTACTTTCGCACCAAGGTAACCTTCACATAACAGGCATCGCCAAACCCAGCATGTACGACACATTCACACACCACAATGTCACCAACAGAGATTGCAAGGATAGCAAATTCACAACGTCCCTCCAATATCCCAATAACAGCAACACGATGACAGCAACAAGGACAACACTGTTACAGTGATAATGACAGTGCTACAGCTTTGACACATTCAACAAATCCAGCAAACAGGACAACAGAAAAATGGTCTCGACATCATGATAGGGTTATATTACACTTGTCATTATCTATCACTCTTTTTCAGCTAAAGAAGCCGAGGCTGATTGACTCATGCAATTGTTGGGTTATTTTAAAACAAGCAATGGACAGGTGGTTTGCTTATCAAGGTTAACTGTCTATTATGCAGAGCTGGTGTGTAAATCGAGGAAGCTGTCAGGAAACTAAATGAGCACAGATTACCTGTAAAGAGAACACTGGCTCTTGCTCATGTGCTGCTCTTTAATTCATTCTTATGAATTTGTTTGACAGCTTCTACAGTTACACATCATCTGAGAGCCTAAATTAAATGGTCGCTCTTTATTTGGATAGTCAGCCTACAAAAGGTTTATAGATTATTTGTAACATTTCGCCATCTTATTAGTTGAGATTCAACAATTCAGCTGTTTCACTTTGTCTGTATGATTCATGAAGATAAATACAGAGTGTCTGTAATGTTTCAACATCTTATTAGGGTTAGGGTTAGGTTTAGGGTTGGATTAGGGTTACGGTTAGGGTGTTGTTTTAGGGATTAGGTTGGATTTGAGGTAAATATTAGGGTTGTGTTAGGGTTATGGTTGTGTTAGGGATTGTTTTAGGTATATGGTTGGATTAGGGGTTAGATTTAGGGTTAGGGTTGTGTTAGGATTACGGTTGGGTTAGGAATTAGGATTAGGGTTAGGTTTGGATTTGGGTTTGGGTTGGGTTAGCGGTTAGGGTTGGGTTAGGTTTAGAGTTTGGGCCAGGATTAGGGATTATATTTAGGGGTTCGGGTTAGGGTTAGAATGTCAACATAGGCAAGGCAAGGAAAGTTTATATATAGAGCACATTTCATACACAAGGGCAATTCAAAGTGCTTTACAGAGTCAAAAGAAACAGTAAAATACTGTTCAATTATGAGCAAGAATAAAAAAAAATTGTCTTTTAAAACAATTAAAATAGTGCAATAAAAGAAAATGGGCCGACAGCAAGAAGGTCCCGGGTTCGATCCCCGGGTGGAGTGGTCTGGGTCCTTTCTGTGTGGAGTCTGCATGTCCTCT
>JAOVVH010000061.1:7813433-7825108 GCA_028566435.1 Scorpiodoras heckelii | reverse complement strand
ATTATTATTATTATTATTATTATTATTATTATTATTATTATTATTATTATTATTATTATTATTATTATTATTGGTTGACACAGCACTAAATTCCTATTTTTATTCACATTCTTTAGTGATTTCCCTAAATAAGCTTCTTCAGTCATATCCAAGAGGTACAGGTTCTTTCATCTTCAGTAACCAGTTTAGCATTGTCAGGGTTATGGTGGATGCAGAGTCTATCCTGGGAAAACTGGGCTCAAAACAGGAATACATCCTGAATGGGAAACTGTTCATATATGACTGAAAGTGAAAGTGGAATGGACTGGTGTCCCATTCAGGATGTATTCCTGTTTTGAAATCTGGGCCGTCTGGAAATTTACCTGAACATGAGAGAATATGTGAAACTCCACACAGACGGTATGTCCAGCTTAGGATCTTCTGGAGCTAGGAATCCTGGAGACCCGAGACAGTAATGATAAGTTGCAAACCACTGTGCTAGTACACAACTGATTAAGTTGTTAAAGACACAGTTGTTAAGCGGCATTGCGATTGTTGTGATATAAAAGACTTTTGTACTGTTAAAAAAATAGCTTAGATTTTACCATAGTAAATGGAGACTCTGATATTGACAGATCACAGTGAAAAAATGAGAGTTAGTTAATCTTAATAATCTAGTTAATGTTTACAGATAAATAAACAAACTAATTAAAAAGTTATTGTAATAAATAAATCATTTAATTTGTATATATTAAAATCAGCCACCCTCTAAATGCGAGATTTATATTAGCTTTGCATAGATCTTATTTCTATTCAGCCAGTGCTGCGCTTCTACCTGAGTAGCATTTGTCTGCTTTCTCAGCTCTGATTAGCTCCTGCTCTCGCAGGAAAACACATTACCCTCTCGCTACAAACACTGATCGATCTTTCTAAGACTGCCTATCTCATTGTGTTTATATTCCATTGATTTTCTGGGATTAAGTTTTATGGCTCTCAATTATTTTCGTGTATGATTGTTCACATCTGTTTACTGCGAGCTGCATAATCGTTGAAAGCAATGATTGTGTTCAGGTTGATAATCCAATTTCAATACAGCAGCCTTCCCTTCATTTCGAGGGAGATTATGCAGTCCTACGCAGAGCCGAATGAGGATTTTCGAACTGAGCCGGTCAGGAGAGAAGTGCTGTGCCGCTTCATGCCTGAAAGTATTATCAGGAATGTGTTGCCAGAGAAATTCTCTGAGAGGCATCACAGGAATCATTAGGAAACTGCTTAGCAATCATGGGGATTTTGGTAACAATTTTATTTAACAAATTTAACAAATTTAATTACTATGAGTTCATTTCATTGTTAATAAAGGCATATGCTATTAATTAATAACGGTCTGAATTATGAACTATGAATTTCTGAGCTATGCACCAAAGTTATTTGAAATTTGAAAATGAACATGTTTACATAAATACGTTATGATGCTGCCCTGCGTCTTGACCTAACATTTCTCTATGGAAGAGTCTTTCTGTTTAAGATTTAGCTACTCAGAAACAAGCCTATGCTCCAAACCAAGCACATCATCAGCTAGCAGTTGATTTTCTGGGTGTCTTGGTAGCAAACAAACAAGCAAACAACAACAACTAATATTATAATTACTATTATTATTATTAATTATTATTTATTTATTTATTTATTTATTTATTTATTTATTTATTTTATTATTATTATTATTATTATTATTATTATTATTATTATTAGTAGTAGTAGTAGTAGTAGTAGTAGTAGTAGTAGTAGTAGTAGTATTTCAGGGCAAGGGGTTTTGGTTTTAATTGTTTATTTTCCTCATTGCCATCCAGTTCACAGGAAGGGTTCATGTAGTCAGCACACTGGAAAAAAAATAGTAAAAAAAATTTAATTTTCTGGTAGCAGGGGGTGCCAGAAAATGTCTGTTGCTCAACTGCACTTCTGTCTAGCCTTTCGCGGGGCTCGAACCAACACACTGCTTGCACCATTTCTTAACTGTTGTCTTTTTTTTTATTAGAATTACTATAAATCTAAGACTGTTTTACACATTACCCCTACAAAAACCATTAAATTGTATATTACAAAAGTCCAAGTTTAAATTAACTTTCATAGTAAAAAAAAATCTGTCATATATATATTTTATTTTTTAAATACATTAATAAACTGTCAAAATAAAAGCATTGTAGGTTAAGTGCACTCATATCATGTAAAGTACAGAAAATGATGCTGCTTTTTTCAATAAAAATACAGTATTTTTATGGTTAGAGTTGTTAAAAGACTCATCTAAAAGCTGTTAAAAACAGATATTTAATGTATTCCATTTATACAGATTTTTTTTGTTAAATCACATGGCACATTTTAATAAACAGTTTATTCTTGTAATTTTAATATAATTTACTGTCATTTTGAAATACAAGTGAAAAACTGTCAACCTTACTGTTGAAAAACTGTAAAATGACAATTTCTTTTACAGGGTACATATAATAGCCTGGGTAATCCACTTGAAAATTGGTCCAGAATATGGGGATCCTGAATGAAGCAACAGAATGAAGCACCTCAGAAAATAGCATATGTATGCAGAAGAGGGCAGATCTTTCCTCTGAGTGTGTTAAGCAGCAGGAGCAACAGTATAAAAAGATGTCATGTCCCAGAGCAAGCAGTTGTTAACCTTCACCGCCCAAAATGTTAGCAGTTGTATGATAAGGGACAGTTGACTACTGGGTGGGAATTAGCACCTGATCAAATTTGAGGGAAAAAAGTGGCAAAAATCAACAAAGCTTTCCTTTGGTGTGGATGAAGTCACTCATATTGACTTTTGTTTGTAATATTTTGTAATTATAAATTGCTGATTCAGATTAGTCATGGGCTACTATTAAATGATAGTTTGTAAATGTGTGATATGAATGTACTATATTACACACACTGAACTGCATGCTTGAAAACTAAACAAATGTAAAAATTCCACTTTAAATTAAATATCTGTGTGCTCTGATTTAATATAGGGAGCTATATAATCATTCAAGATTATAGCATGCAGACACTTTGCCGAAAAGCATTGTTTTAATTGTTAGCATTCAAAGTTAGCATTCAATTAATGTTGATATTTAAGTAAGCATTAACATTTATCAGTAACAACTATTGAATTTGTGACTACATGATTCAGTTCATGCATCAGCACACAACAACATGGTATAGCGTCTTCCCCTCGCGTGTGTTTTTGTGGCAAAATGTAGCTTCCTCCTGGTGAGAAATTGTGACACCCTATTGCATAGCAACATATCAAATTTCATCAAGTGCTCTGTATACCACTTTCTGCATCACCGTATGTTAACCCAAACTCTACCACTATGCAATTTGGATTGGATTGATTGGATTGACTGTATAATGAACCATTTTATCTCTTTCTTTAGCATTTTCCCTTATTTTGTCTCCCTAATTCAGTCATGGTCAGTTTCCATCCATCAGAAATATCTTCCTTATAACATGACATCTACCAATCAGGGAGTGCGAAGGCCATTCTGTGTCCCTCTCAGGCATGTGAAGCAAGCCGGCTGCATCTTTTTTGAACTGCTGCTCATGCAATGACAGATGCCCATGATTGGCTAGTGTTACTTTGATTTATAGTGGAAAGATAATATGCCACTTATCTCTCCCTAAGAGCACAGCCAATTTAGCACTCTTGGACCCCCAGCCATGGATGGCTGTGGCATCATCAGGTTTTGAGCTTGCAATCTGTAGATGATGGGGTGAGCTTTTCTGTTTTCTGTGCTACTTGGAAGCCCATTTTAGCTATATTTTAAGGTCAGTGTAGCTTACCTCATGTGGAAAGTTTTTGCTTTTCAGAGCATATAATTAGACTTACCGGGTTCATGAAGCTTCTCCTCTCTGCAAACACAATAATGCTTGTGAGTCACTTGGCAATGTGGTATGATAAGATGGGTATTTTCAAAATGTGGACAGTTTTTTTTTTACATTGTAATTTCTTTAGGCTTCTGAGAATTGAGGAACCTTTCACATTTTGAAAATAACTGCATTTTCAAAGTTTGTGACTTTGCACACTGGTGAATGTTTCCTTTTTGTCTGTGAGACTGGGTTGTGACTATATATATATTGCAAACCCATATGGATTAACAGATGTTTAATGTGCAGTGTGTCATTTACATACTAAACAACTGAAGTATTTTGTATATACACTTCCTTTTTAGAAAGTTATACTTTTTACTATTTTTTTTTAATTAACTTTATATTATAAAGGCCCAGGAGTACATTGTGAAAATTAGTGCACACATGGAAATGGTCTAAATACTAAATAACTAATGATTTGCTCATGTCTATTAATAATATATTAACATAAGTTATTATAAAGTGTTAGGGTAATTTTTATGACTGTTGTAATGTCATTCAGAGAGACATAAAAGTGGCAGAGTACAATTAAATCAGAAATAGGCTTTGAGAACTGCTAGTTAATGTAATTCTAATATGATGGCAGGGGACTGTGCATCAATGTACAGCCATCTATCATTCAGAGGGAAGAAATGACACTCTTCAAACGTCATGGCCTTCAATTAAAGCTTTTTCTGTACTTCTGTCTGTCTTGCTCATGCCCAAGTACTTGATGCTGCTCTGTATTAGGCTGGAGCAATCGTCGCAATAGAAGTTTAAATGGAGAAAGTGCTCACAGATATTTCTCTGATATAGTAAGTGTCTATCAAAACTGTCATAAGTGACATTGGATGTCTGGATGTTACGTGCCAGAGCGATGGCCAGTATTGTTTCTATTGCTATCCTGCAAAGGGGTTATGAATATAAATGAAAGATGTTGAAGTGAAAACAATTGGTCAGGTAAGTGAGGTGTGCAGTGATATAAATAGGGGTGATGTTCAACAATAAAAGCATGGAAGATGTGGATTTCATTTCTTTAGATGTATGTATTGGTAGTGTATATAAAATTTAATTTAGAACTTCTAATGGGTCTTATACCTGCCCTTTTAGTGAACTCACTTAAGGTTAAAACTCAAATCTGTACTGAAAAGCCTCTGTTTTTTCAAATGTCTTATAATGTGTATCAGGGGTGTAACACAAATGCACTGATCTATATCTATCTATATTTGCTTATTGCATTGGAAAATAAATGTAAAAAGTAAATAAATAAAAAAATAAATGAATGAATGAATGAATGAATGAATGAATGAATGAATGAATGAATGAATGAATGAACGAACAGGGCTGCAGGACAAAAAAAAATCATAAATTGCTTAACAAAACTTTATTCAGCTCCTAAACTAGACACCCTGTGGAACTTTCTGGAAAGCTTTCTATCTTCAGTCTAATCTGACTTAATAAGCAAGATAACTTGCCAGGTTCCACATACGTATACTGGTTTTTGTAATCATTTATTATGCATTATCTATTCAATCTGAATAATGTGATCATATTCAGTTACATCTCTAATGTGTGCATTCATACAGTATATCAACTGGCTGCCCAAATAAGGGCAATTAATTCCCTGGCATAACTGATTTGGTTTTGCAAAGTATCTCCAAAAAATAATTTGGTAAGATAAGATACTAATGACATTTGACAGTGATTCTTACAAAATAATAAGGCTAGAGTCCAAATAAAATATTTGGCATTTTTACTTAAGCCAGATAATTACTGTGTGCCATGCAACTACATTGTTCCTATAATATCATGAGTTCCAGTTTTCTGACTCCTAATTGTTTCCTGTTTCTTTAATATGGATCACTTTGTTTAATGCTCTGATATCCACTATAGACAGCAATTGACAACAATTTATAGCTTACTGTCTTGCTTATAACCTTAAATTACAATATGCAAAAGCCTATGCTTTAGATTACTTGCAGACTCTTTCAGATGGTTACACTGACCAGCTATTATATTAAATCCATTGATAGGTGACTTGAATGGCATTCATTATCTTGTTACAATGGGGCATTTCAAGGTGTGGGGTATACAGTATTAAGTAGCAGGTGAACAGTCACTTCTCAAAGTTGATGTGTTGTAAGTGGAAAAAATGGGCAAGCTTAAGGCTGTGACAAATTTTGATGGCTAAATGCGCATCTCCAAAATAGCGTGTCTTGTGAGTGTGTTCCCAGTATACAGTGGTTATTACCTACCAAAAGTGGTCCAAGGAAGGACAACTGGTGACATAGGCTTGTTGATGCAAATTGCTGGAAATGTTAATGCTGGCTATGATAGAAAAGTGTCAGAACACACAGTGTATCAGAGCTTGCTGTGTATGGAGCTGTCTAGCTGCAGACTACTCAGGGTGCCCATGCTGACCCGTATCCACTGCTGAAATCTCCTACAGTGGGTGCATGAGCATCAGAACTGGACAATGGAGCAATGAAAGAAGTTGGCCTGGTCTAATGAATTACATTTAATTTTACATCACATGGACAGATGGGTGCATGTGATGTTGTTTACCTGTGACAGAAATGGCACCAGGATGCACTATGGGAAGAAGTCAAGCTGGTGGAGGCAGTGTGATGCTCTGGGTATAGTTCTGCAGGGAACTATTTGGTCGTGGCATTCATCTGGATGTTACTGTGACACGTACCAATTACCTAAATATTGTTGCAGTCCAAGTAAACCCCTTCATGGCAATGGCATTTCAGCAAGACAATGCACACTGCCACACTTGTCAAAATTGTTCAGGAATGCTTTGACAAATCATGGGCTCCAGATTCCCCAGATCTCAATCTGATCAAGCATACATGGAATATGCTGGACAAACAAGTCTGATCCACGCAGACCCACCTTGTGCCTTTAAGGACTTAAGATTTGTTGCTAACAGCTTAGTGCCAGATACCACAGCACACCTTCAGAGGTCTTGTGGAGTCCACGTCTTGATGGGAAACAGCTATTTTGGTGGCACAAAAGGCACCTAGATGGTATTAGGCAGGTGATTTTAATGTTATGGCTGATTGCTGTATGCTTGCTGTTGGTCTCTGACTGACTTATTTACCTTTTAAAGTCTTGTCAATGTAGTAGGATCCAGCAGCACTTATTAGTAAAATAGAAACAATAAATGATTGTGCTTCACTATCAGAAAAGGAACTAAGAACCCATAACTAGTTAATGAACCCTTGAAGAACCCTAAAATATCCTGTAATAAAACCCACTGATTATAGAGAACACCATAAGCTCTGTACAAAACAGTAGGCCTGCAGTAATTGAGCTTTTTGTTGTTTACTGCTGCTACCTTGGAACATGAGTTTAGCTGCCCAGATCTTAATGAATAGTTTAGTCTTCCCAACACACACACACACACACACACACACACACACACACACACACACACACACACACACACACACACACAAACAAGCAGGGTCACACAGCCCACTCTTGGCACTGACTGCCCTTATTGTTGCCAGTCCCATGGAGGTGGCATGGGTGGTGGGTGTGGAAGCTAAATTACCCTCTACCCCAGGCATGATGCCCTCCTGAGGGGCGGTTGGCGCTACCCTGTGAGTAAGCTTGTACCAAGGCTGCCCTTGACATGCCTTCTCCATGGACGGCAGGACACAAGGGGTGCTGCCAGCCTGCCTGAATGACGTGCCAGATGGTAGCAGCTGCAGAGAAGCGCCCTCTCGGCCGTAGGCACCTGTCCACTCCACGCCCCCTCCAGGAGCCATCAGTGCCCACCCTAAAGAGTTGCCCTAAAGAGCCGTCAGCAGAAAATGAGGCGCTAACCTGCAAGTGAAAGGCCCGTGGGCCTCAGCGGGCACTCGCTGGGCCTCTGCTCTGCTTCTCTAATAAGAACTGGACTCGATGCCAAGGCACGTTTAGCAGCCAGGCTGTTTACTTTATCATCATTACCCAGCATGCCAGTGGGCTGAGGAGAAGGAGGAAGGTTGAATGGTTTGGATGAGATGATCCAAAGGCAGCAGGACAACCTGAATCAAGGAACAGTGAACATACACACCATAAATCAGAAATAAAGAAAAAAAAGAATACTACAATAGCACGCAGAATGCTACTTAATCTTATATCACACATAATTAATACAAAGGTAAAGAAATACATCATGTATGGTTAAATACCTGGATCATTTTTAAAAATATATTGTCCTTAATAATATATGTTTTTCAATAACAGGACAGTAGGGTTACATATTTATTAGTATGACACGGCTCCCTGGCTTTTATGCAGTTACAGTATTTTGATGCACAATTAATTGCTTTGCTTTTTATTGCCATGAAATTGGAGGTAAATGGAAACATTCATAACTTGGATATGTGACAAAGACCCCAGTCTATAGCATGGAGGGATATTAAAAAGTCATTAGATAGACAGGAATCCTCCGGGAATGCTTTCATATGAGCCACTTTGGTGTCATGACCTATGTTATTTGTGTATGAGTGACACTTACCTGGCAGACATGACATGAATTAAATGTTGCCATATGTGTGACTTTATGTTCCACAGTATTTGTAGCACCGAGAGAGAGCACTCATACATATTTCACGTCGACTTACTCCTTTCTTCTCGTTTTTTTCCCTGGAATATACAAACACAAAGGGAGGATCTGAAATGTGACAGGAGCATAATGAGGGCATGTGTATGAGGGCCATGTGGTACTTTCTTAGTAGCTGGACAATGTGAAAGGTCATTGGGCTCGGGTTCGATAAAAAGGAAAAAGGAGCGGAGTGTTGATAAAAGGGACCTTTTCAGGCAGGTAGGGTTAGTGAGTTGAACTGTGCGTAGCCTTTCCTGATAATCAACACCACAGCATCCTCTGGCCTCAATAAAAATAAGAAAAATGCAGGGAAGAGGGAGGACGACTGAGTGTGATTTGTTTTCACAGCAGGATGGCCGTTTGTATGGAGATGAAAAGGGAATGCACAGGGATAGAAGTCGAGTCAGGTGGCTGGTCTAAGATATCGGTGATGGCTTTTCCAAAAGGGCTGACCTTCGCTAGGTACGAGTGGATCGCTATACCAAACCCTTGCTTAATCCAAGCTTCACATGCTGAGCTCTCTCACATAATTAGACTCATTTAGGTTTGTTTACATGTTTGTGACATCTTGCATTGACATCCTCTAGATTCATTTCAGTCCCAAAACACACAGGCCAACATTGCTATTCACATTAATTCGCATTCACATTATTTTTTGTTTATTAATTATAAGGCCAACATTGCTATACATATTCTTTTTTTTTTTTTTTGCACAGCACCCCCCGCCCCCCCCATTATGTTTGACGCAGGCTTTGATAAAACATGAAGGTACTTTCTGTAATACTTTTTTCTCTTGTCGTTTTATCGATCCACCAACCCCCAGGGAGTCACTTTCAGTGGGAGGCAATTATGAAATCAGTGTAAAGCCCGGGATAAAACAAGATATTACGTTCCTACAGTCGGCTGCGCCTTCCATTCAGTTACAGCACAGAAGAGTTCTCTCTCAATATTGGATGCAGCAAATGAGAAAGAAAGATAAAGGAGATTGGCACAGAAAGCAAAAATAAAAAAATAAAATAAAGAATCAATGTGCAAGCCACTGTAGAAACTGTACGCATGTCATCATGTGTGAAATGACTTGGAAATTACTTTTGGATTGAAATGTTCCCTTTTTTTGCTTAGCGTCTTTCTTTCTCTGAGTCTGTCAGTCTTCGCAAGCGGCTGCCTCCTCATCGGCCGTCAGCTTTCAAACCATTGCACTCTGTCTGAGATGTCTAATATAAAGTGGTCTAGGCTCCAAGTGGCAGCCAGCAGGTTGTTTTTTTTTTTTTAAAGGTGTGCATATATGCACTCTACCTCCCCCTTTTTTGTTCTAGGCTCACGTGGGTGGGCGCGTGCCTAATGGTGCTAAAATCGCCTTTCTCAAAAAGTGACACCTCACTAAATCGGATCGGTGAGTGGCCCTGTAATGGAGATTTGGATTGATCCGTGGATGGAGGGACACCCAGGGCCCGGCTCATGCTGTTTAACCCCTCAGGTGATGCTGTTTGTGTATCACTTATTGGATTGTTAATAGATTTTCCTAGTTTGTGCAAGACACGACGAGCTCGGAGCCAGGACCTTTCCATTACAGCGCCGGCAGGGAGGCTGTGGGCAGGGGCGAGGTGAGGCGAGGCAAAGTGGAGAGAGAGTGCCGCTAAAACGGCGCTGAATTGAGGTTCCACCTCCTGACAGCATCGCAGCTGTAGACTAGCAATAGCAATCCTCCAGTGGCACTTTTAATTATCGGCACGGCGATACTATCAGTAAGTGTGTAATTATGTGTCAGTTTGCAGGCTGCTGGGTATGAAGGGTGAAAGCAAGGAAGATGATGATTGTTGAAACTGGCGAGTCGTATTTAAACAATTCAGCATGTGTAACTGGCACTGTCATTAAACAGAGAGGGGCCGACCCCTCCTGTCACTCACTCTCTCACTTATGCAGATCCTTTTTTTCCCCTTTTCTTCATTTTCTCACCTCTCTCTCTCTCTCTCTCTCTCTCTCTCTCTCTCTCTCTCTTTTTCACAGGACTTCACGCTCAGGTAGGAGATGGGGCAGGAAGTGGGTGAACACACAGCAAGAATCTGACATTTGTCTCGTTCCCCTTGTGTCAGTCTACACACACACACACACACACACACACACACACACACACACACACACACACACACACACACACACAGAGAGAGAGAGAGAGAGAGAGAGAGAGAGAGAGAGAGAGAGAGAGAGAGTGCCATTTCACAAGCACACTCACAATCACACATTTAAATGAGCATATAGCAGACAAATGTGCCACTGTAATTTATGCTTTTATATATTTTAATGCATTTGTTCAATTTCTTTTTCATGTCTTGAGATGTTTTTCCACTCCCAAACTAATTAAAGCAATAAGTCCGTCTGAGTTGATCATTATCGTAAGTTTTCTGACTTTATCAACAAAAGGAAAACTCATGCTTTACTTATTACATATTTACTGTTCAATATTGAGTATATACTCTGAGAAAATATGGCACTTTTTCATGTATTTTGTCGCTAGTTATTGTTTTGCTAGTTTGTTATATTTGCCTTAGACTATTGCATATTATTAGTTCAAGCACCATAAAGCCATTTCTTTTGAAAAACTGAACATAACTTTAAAACTGATTTAAGTACAAATATGGTCATTATGGTTGTTAAACAGTTCACTATATCATCTTGTCCAGGTAAAACAGGTACAATAGACACTCCCTTGAGGGTCACATCCTTGCAAAACACTTTTATTTGTATATGAATGCGCTGCAAATAATTGCATTTATAAATATGTGCAGTATTTTGTGATATTTGGTTACTAAACATTGTTTCTGCATGTTGTTAATTCAAATATATGGTCTATTAACATATGCAGACTATTTAGATTTTTTTTTTTTTAATTTAAAGCAGTAAAAAAACTGAAAGTTTTGACAAATTACAGTTTCTTATAATCATTTCCACACTATCACTGTCAATATCATGACACTTTTTCAAAATTAATAATACAGTGTGATCAAGAACATGCATTTGAACACTACTGAGTGTGGTAAATTTACTGTAGTTACATTGTTCATTTACTTTCTCTGACTAATATCTCTAACTAATATAGGAGAAAACTCTCTTCAGCAACAGCTACAGGGGTTAGACAATGAAACTGAAACACCTGGTTTTAGACCACAATAATTTATTAGTATGGTGTAGGGCCTCC
>JAOVVH010000061.1:7737937-7749350 GCA_028566435.1 Scorpiodoras heckelii | reverse complement strand
GTGTGTGTGTGTGTGTGTGTGTGTGTGTGTGTGTGTGTGTGTGTGTGTGTGTGTGTGTGTGTGTGTGTGTTTCTATTTGATCTTACAATGCTTCACTGGCAAAAATCATGACCCTAAATGATTAACAATCCTCTTGCCCACTGTATCCCAGTAGAAAGTAACATGAGAAGACAACATTTTTAAACCACTTCATTTAATCAGATGTGATATACAGACTGCTTCTGCACATTGCAGTACCATGTTCAGCTGTTCAATATTGTTTTAAAACCTGCTGGATCTCTGGAAGTAGCACCGAAGTACACACAGATTACACTCTTTCATGATTGTGCTTTCATGATTCATCTTTCTATGAACACTGTGCCTTACAAATATGCCATACACACATACACAACATGCAATAAAATGTGTGAAAAGAATTATGAAAGCAATTTGTAATCATCACTGCTATCACTAGCACTGTCCTTGAGTTGTTTATGTTGCAGAGGAGTCTGTGCTGTCAGTCAGTGTGCAATGGGAGACACCTATACATTTTTGATTAGTCAGAAAACAAGACTTTTTTTATAGCTTTTAGTCATAAATAAATCATTCTTACGTAAATACACTGTATTTCTTGAGTCTACTCTTATAAATGCTTATTAAATGACAGATCTTTAGTATATTTTAATAAGATTTTTTTTAATGTTTGAAACTGTTCTGTCAGAGGCTTTAACCTTGGCATTTGTAACTTTTCATAATTGAGCCATTTACATTAATAAACATGAGATCATGTTGAGGAAAAGTCTGAACAGGTTAGAAAAGTATGCTGCACGAGCTCCATGAACTATTAACCTGAACTGCAAAGGAACAAGACAAACTTTTGTGGATTTTCGTGGTGCTTGTGTGTTTAAGCACAAGTTCATCATAAGCTATATGGTGTGAAGGAAACTTTTAAGTTGGATTTCTTTTCTCTCTCTTTTTTTGCCACTCACCACTGATTTTCAGCCCTTGAACACTCTTGGTTTCCTGGTCCATAAAAGCAGACACCAAAGAGTTCCCTTTCTAAGGCTAATTTCAAAAAGGCATCATAACACAGAGCGAAAAAACGTCAAAGCTACATGAAAAAAGATATGGCTTTGTTTATACTACTCAGGAAATCATAAAGAATGGCGATGCCCTTGAACACATTGTGTGTGTTTGTGCGTACATCCCTGTTTCCTCAACATTCCACCACCACAATGCACAAGAACCGAACAGGAGCTGCGTCTGATCTCCTTCCCTCTCAGTGTAATACGCTCCTCTTCTCTCTTATTGCTTTTGTTTCTCATTAATTTCTTCAATTACACTGCTGTGTTTCACAACAAATATATTGGCATCTGTCACCTCTCATCACATGTTGTGTACGAATTAGCTAGCTTTCACACGTCTGAGAAAGCAGAAAGCATGTTGGATACGGGTCTCTGTGGTAGATGAAGATGTGGTTAATAAATATTATTTGCTGTTTTTTTTTGTTTTTTTTTTTTTTTTTTTTTTCGTGTGGGTTCCCTGGTTTCCTTGATTGTTTTTTACAGTTGGATTGGGAATATTGATTTATTTTCTGCGACTACAATAATTGTGTACAAGTGTTGACGGGGAAGCCATGCACTTGCGTCCTATCAGCTGTGACGCAGTAATTAGATGTAGTAGATTAGGCACAGATTCAGACGGAAAGATTAGCATTTAAAGAGGAAAAGTTTGAGAGTCGAAATGGAGACTAATAGAGAAGTTAATAAGGGAGTAACTTACTTCATTGTCCTGATTAGAGCAGTGGGTGAATATGACATTATATGCTTAATTGCCATTTAAAATGACTGGTACTGCTTTGTACATTATTTTATTACATCTGGTTTTGAAACGTAAAGCAGGTTAAGGCCATGGGATACACCTGCAAATATATCAAACTGACTCACATCATCTTTCCCATTATCTCATACCAGTGAAAAACCAAATGTGTCCTGTTTTCCTTTTCCAGCACTGCTATGTGCGTGTACAATTTTTAATGCAATCTTGAACCTAAAGACCTTTTTCACTCATATTGTTCCCTTGGTTTTCCACAATGGAATGGAGAGGGGAAGTATTTTAAAGTTCCATATGTACTTTTTTTTTTCAAAGCAGAGGATGCATACTTCCTGGCCTTTGATGTAAAATGACCTTTAGGATTCAGAAGAAGAAGTGACCACACACCATTCTTTGAAATAGCCATTGTCGGTCTTGGAAAGCAACCAATAGTAAAACCTCGCCTTTTTGCTAAAATAAAAAAAAGAAAGAATTTTTTTAAACATGGTTAGATCTTAAAAAGTAAAATCTAAAGCATCACAAGGAAGATTACGACTCAGGAAAGATTCAGGCTCTTTCCGAATTAGACATCACAATCATAAAGATAAGTAGTGCCTGCTAAAAATGAGAAAAAAATTCATTCTGATGGAAGCCAAGAGTCAAGGAAATGGTTAGTTATTCTCTTCAGCAGAAGAAACTGTATGTTCAGCAGAACTCCATACAGACGGCATCGGACTTTAAATGTCTCCTTCACTATAACGACATTATTCAGTGGCACGCCATTCACTGCCACTGACATTTTCTTTGAAGTCATAAAGACTGGCACAGTCATAAAAGAGCTGAGGATGACTATTTTCACCATGCCCCATGAATTATACCTCCTTATTTAAGATCTCGATTAAATTGTGTCACTTTTTTTTTTCTTCTGAACTAATCAATTTTCATGATATAAGGCAAATGAAATTCAGAGAAACCTTTCTTTCCTGTCACAGCGAGTCAGTCATAGGAGAGAGATTGTACTGCTTTCCTGCTCTATCATTTGCCGTATAGGTCTACAGGAAAATAAAATCCATGATATGTTTGACTTGGCATCATCTCAGGTGGTTATGCTCACAGTAAAAGGACAGAGGTATATTGTTGCCTTGACGGATCTTAAACTCCATTAAATGTCTCAGGTTTGACTTGGGTTCAGTGTAAAACATGATTCAGTTCCAACACAGAAAATGAGTGTTTGCACGCCTATCGCGTGAAAGCCGACGCTGGTCACGTTCGCTCAGAGTCTTTTTATGGCCACACTGCTTTTGCCAGAATTCTTGTAGTCACTGTGCACCCTTGAAATGCTCATACATGAAAATCCAAACTTTGCTTATACCTCTGAAATGCTACGACCCATCTCCCAAGCTCCAACTATTAAACCGTGTTGAAAATCACAAAATCCTGATAACTTGATATTCTCATGGCAGAAACAACTCTAGAAGCTTCCATGGATGTTTAACACTTTATATATGCACTGGTGGACGCAATCAATGATGTGCATAGGTGCTGTTGCTATGTATTTTGCATAGGCTCCAGTACCAGTGTTTCTGATACTTCAGTGTATATACAGACAGATGACAAATGAAAGGAAAAAACAACATAAAGTGTCTTAGTAAGGTGTTGGGCCACCATGTAGCACCAGAACAGCTTCATTGTGGTTTGGTATTGATTTGATAAATCTCTGGAAATATTGAAGGAATGAAACACCATTATTCCAAAAGATGTTTTGATGATGGCGGGGGAGAGTGCCCATCCTCATCAAACCATTCAGTGATCCCATGTGCCCTATGAATGTGGGCGGAGTCATCCTGGAAGACACCACTCCTATCAGGATAAAAATGGGACAAAATTATAGGACAAAATTGATCAGTCAGAAAAATGTTGAGTTGCAGTGATACTTCATTCTAACGGAACAAACCATGCCAGAAAACTAAATACCCCCACCCCCCCATAGAAAGCATTTTTTACATCATCATCATCATTTACTACACATTTTAATTTTTCAGATCATGTCTTTCACTGCCCAAGGCACAACCATGTGGTTGTGAAACAAGGGTCAACCATTTAATGATGCCGTATTCACATATGTATTTAATTTTACTTAGAATGCCCGTTGCCGAGGAGTGGATTAAAGTGGAGCCCTTAACCCTGTGGAATAAAGTAACTCTGAAATATATCTTGGCTTTAATAAGTTCGTTCTGGTAAAAGTTATGACGTCGTCTGATATGATCAACCATGAAGTACATTACAAAGGTAATGTGACTGTAGGAACCCGTTCCTGAGCCGAGTGTATATTTTCATTATCAAAAACATTGAGCCATTTATCTTGAGAAGTCGGAATAATCATTAATGGGCCGAAATTTATGATGCCGGATTCTCCGACTAATGTGAAAGACTCCAGGTGTTACTAATAGCCCTGCGGAAATGTGCCGGGGTTCGGCGCAGCGGCTAAATCGAAGGTAATAGTGGCTCACTTAATCTGCTCAGATGAAGAGCAATTTACCTGACACACTGATTGGATTCTGTAAGAAGTGCTTAATGGTGGACTTAAGGAAGCAGAGTTGAAATGGCAATGAATGGGGTGACTTAAAAGTCATCTGTTTGGATTCAGAAGGGCATGAAATGTACTTTTTCCAACTTATTCCAATCGGTACTTGGGGCTTCAGGTCTTGACAAGTAGGATTTCTTAAATATTTATGCGATTTACGGCTTTAAGTTGGTAATCAGAAGGTTGTTATTTCAAAAGCCAGGATTGCCCATGAGTCAGGGTTGGATCCTCAAATGTGTACGCCAGTTTGCCTAAAAGTCTCGGCTAGATAATTAAACATATTACCAAAATGGAAAAAAAACTTTACGATGTGGCTATTTCATTAATGCTTAAGTACTTACTAATGTAGCATGTATGTGTTGCTATAACAGCTCCTCAATAACTACTAATTACTATAATAAACTAATATGTTGACTACATTTTAAAGATTTAGCAACTAATATTAAATTACAATGCTGACAAAACCCTAATGACCAGTTATCCAATTCTGAATCACTGTCTTATCTAGATATATCAGTGTAGTCATTATTGAAGAACTTCTATGGTAATACTTGGTTATTTACTACTTAGTTAACAAGTACTTATGAATTAATTAAGGAACTGTCTTGTAAAGTGTTTTCAACATTACTGTGTTTTTGTCTAATCACTAAATGCCACATTGAACAAATTACAGTAAATTTACATGTATTAGTGTGATTTCTAACCACCCAAATGGATCAGAAAGAAGGCAACACAATTGAGGCACTTACTGAAGGTAAATAAATGTATAAAAATAAATCATGCGAACTGAAATGCATTGACTAACTGTACTGTAGTTGAAGGTAAAGAATTTATTGATTTCAGACCCCTGTGTTACTTTGTTGATGTTTGCTAGCAAGCTTTTGCTTTAATCAATATGGGTCGCCAGCGTTACTGTTAGACTGAAAAGCAGAACAGGATTTATTTACTAGATTATATTGATTAGGTTAACCCTCACCTAGTTTGATTTACGGATCATGGCAGAAGGCTGCGCTTCTCACTTGACTTCCCGCTGCACTTGACCAAACCAGTCAGCACCATTTCTAAGGTCAAAGATCAGACAGCCAGCATGAACAGAATTTTACCAGTCAGGAGATTGTTCTAATGCCATGAACATTAGACTTTATATAAAAGATAGGTGTTAGATAAAATGCATTTCTGAGGTTCTCCATGATACCAAGTGAATAAACAGGATATGATGACCAGTTCCACTATGCAACACACTTTTACAGTACTATGCAAAAGTCTTAGGCACCCTATTGTTTTAGGTACAGCATTTGTTATTGATGTGGGGTTTTTTTTGAGCCAGTACAAAAAGATTTTATATTTCCAAATGTAATTTTTTTCAACAATGTCAGTACTGAAAGCAACACGTTACATAACAGACCACTTTTCAAAGAAAAACATAATGAAGACTGCCAAGTTTAGCATAAACAAAAGAAGTAAGTGTGACAATCAGAGTCTCCAGAAGAGCTGTGGCAGATTCTGCAAGACTCTCAGAAAAAACTTAAAAGCTAATTTCCTTATAAAACTGCACACATTTTGCTTGGAAACACTATTTAAAAAAAACACCAAATATCGACTTCCTTTAGTTTATTCCTATTTACTGGACTTTATAGTGTTTTCTTTTAAGTAGAAATATCTTCGTTATTTTCGAAGGCATCTTTACTTTACAGCATGTCTTTGCATGTGTCTAAGACTTCTGCATCTTACAGTACAGCAATTAGCTGGTATGTTTTACTGAGCATCTTGGAGAATCTGCCACAGCTCTTCTGGAGACTTTGACTGTCACACTTACTTCTTTTTTTCCATGCAAAACCCAGCAGCCTTCATTATGTGTTTTTGTCTGTACAGTGGTCTGTTATGTAACGTGTTGCTTTCGTTACTGATATGCAAACATTTTTGCGTAACATTTTTTTCCTTTGAAAAAGTAACACTTGGAAATATAAAATTGTTGATTCTACTGAATCATTAATGAAAAACTAAAAAAAAAAAAAAAAAAAAATCAATAACAAAAATTGTACCTAAAAACAATATTGAACCTAAGACTTTTGCACAGTACTGTGTACTTAAAGATGTATCATTTGCTTAGCCATTGGTATGCTAATGTGTCAGCTGATACCATAGTTTTGTTATTTCTGTTAGATATGTGTGGTTGCCTGCCATGCGCTCAGCACAGTAGAACAATGCTAGTGCAGTTACAATGTTGTTTAATAGGAGAAGACAAATTCAACAGTCTCAGAAATAAGCAACAGCAGTCAGGTTGTGCTGTTGGTTCTTAAAAACAAAACAGCAAGAGCTTAGATACCCACTTACCATTGATCATTTGTGTTCAGTGTCACAGTAAAGAGAATTTCAAGATAGAGACAGTACAGTTGTAGTAACAGTTGAGACTGAAAGTTCAGAAGTGAATACAGCTATACCATACACCGTGCTAGACTCTGCTAGGCTAAGTAGCAATCAAAAAGGTTTAAATACATGATGACACTGACAGTTGATGCTTTGAAATCTGATCTGTTTGAGCAGAGTGAACAGGTAAACAAGTGAGAGTCATGAACAGAGTAAAGAACTAAAATGTGGCTGCATCACTCTCTTTAGATAGAAATAAAGCAGGGGCAACTCTCAGCATACTACTTCTATTACATTAATTCCATACTATAATAATGTTACTTTAATTCCAGTGGCATAATGACAGAATGCAGAATGAAGGCATTTGTTTCTCAAACTTCTAATCTATCCTTCTGTATTGAGAGAAAGTCTGGGGGACAATTTTGCAGAACTCGGATTAGATGAAAGAGGACTCAGAAACACATGGAGGACAGGATCAAACACCCCTGTGCTCTACCTGTGCCTGTGTTTGCACTGAGAGAGTATGTATACTGCATATCATCTAGAGTCGAGCTCTTTGTAGAGGCAGAGCCTGCCAATGATGCCACCCTTATTATACATCAGCACAGCAACACTTCCCTCTCTCTCTCTTTCTCTCTAATCCTCAAAGGCGAGCTGAAGACCAAAGGTAATTTTAGAATAAAAAAACAAAAAACGAAAAAAAAAACAATGCTGTGTACCACGGCACACATTGTGTGTGTTCATAATGCATGTGTGTGTTCATTCACATGGAGCAAATACATAAAGGGAATATTCATCATAGGCATAAGGATGTTTCATAATGCGACTTTGGTTTCTTGAGCTACACGTTACTGACACACTGGCGTACTGGTATGAATGGGTGTAAATGGAGGGGGCGGGGATTCACACCTGCCTGAATAACAAATGAGGCACACCTTTTACACTGCATCACCATTTGCATCATAATAATAACATGACACTGAAAAATGCATATGCACCTCAGGTCTTTGTTTCGCTGATCTCAGATCTCAGCTACCTTGTTTTGCTGGAGGATCTCTGTTCTTAGTGGATCTGCAAGCCAGGCTTGGAGGATTTCGGCTCTTTGAGGTGTGTTAAAGAGCTGGCCGAGCGTGGCCGGATGCTGAAATAAATGGTCCTAGGGTTCACCTGTCGGGAAGAGTGATTCTGCGTGGCGGACTGTTTCAGCCGCTGCACTGACAGGCAGCTATATCGTGTAGAAGTAATAGGGTCAAGCAGCTGGATTGGGATTTTTGTGCACAGCAAGGCCAGAAGGCCTCGGCCCCCTTGCCGCCTGCGATGAATAGCCCAATGGAGTCGCCGCAACCTGTTTATTACGCCGTTTTTCTGCTCGGCTGCAAACCAGTAATGATCGGCACAGTGCTTGATTGACGGCCCTCGCCTCTCTCTCTCTCGCTCTCTCCCTCTCTCTCTCTCTCTCTCTCTCCCTCTGCCTTCACAGAAAAGTGGGCGATGGCAGGAGAATTGTGCCCACTGACCCATCACCGTGCTCCCACCAAGGGTTCAATTTACCTCCTCTGACAGGCAAATGATAAGTTGCAGCCCCTTTGAACCTCCCACCCCCTCCGCACAGACTCATACACACACACACGCGCACACAAACACACACACACGCACGCACAGGAAACACGTGCTAGCAGAGCAGGCAGGGTTAAACCTGCAGCCTTTAATTAGCGAATGCGTTTTACTTCGCTGAACAAGTTCAAAAAGCTAATGATGTTTGCACACATGCTCTACATGTATAAACAACACTGATATTTTCAATTAACCGAAAACAACTGCTTTTGCATTTACACCAATCTACATTTACAGCTAAGCAATTATTGAAAAAGCAAGCAACTCTGAGCCTGGGTTATATTTTCCACACATTCTTTATCAGTCAGCAGATTTCCATGCAAAAAAAAAGAGGAACTGTTAACATGCACCATTTCATAAACCTCAGGGTTAAAGAAAGATCATGCTTCTGTCTCCTACCTTTCCCAGCATGCAAGCTAATGCTGAAACAATATGCTTTTGGACTCTTGCACTTGGATCAAATCTCTGCTTTTTCCATAGCACAATACTGTAATTAGCCAGTGCCGTTTCACAGCAGATTTTTCAGAGCCTCTCCGAACAGGATGTAGCTGCAGTCCCATGTTTGGCAGAAAGTATGGGAGGCTATAATGGTTCATGGGAACTCGGCAGAGAACAGCATGGAAGCACATCGCATTTCCAGATGGACTTCAAATAAAGTGTATTTAAATGCAAGATGTTTTTAAAATAGACCATGACTTACTGGAGGGTTTGATGGGGTCTGGCTATAACTCAAGGTGCACAGTCATTAGGAAAAGAAATCCCACTGCACCAGAGTGTGTGTTGGAACGACGTGGTGGATTTCCAAGGTTTTGTCTTACACATTGTGCTCTGCCAGGGTTTTAATATTTAGGGTACCCTGTACTTTCCTGCAAATGAGATTGACAAGTACAGGTCAGGCTGTTTTTATGCTTTAAGGAAGTGCTAAAAGATATTGGAATAGTGAAGTTAATATGTGCTGAACCATAACAGCCACATATGCTTATGCATAAAACTTCATCAAATCAACCAGCTGCTCCTGACATTAGTCAATTAGAGAGTCTGGCCATGTAAATGTGACAGTAAAACCATAATGTTTTAGATAAACCATGTGGAGTCGGTCACCAGATGTTGAGAAGAGGTGAAATGTGGAGTATGCAGAACAGGCGAAAGACTGTTTTATTTTTAAAGAAAGGCATTTTAATTGCTGCACTCTATTTCACCCTGATTTGAGTGCATGTTATGTTTATATACAGTGTATAAAAGAACAGTTCCTTCACACAGTCTTAATGTACCATAAAACAAGCACAATTTAGCTACTTTGATACCAGTTTCCAAAGTAGATATCTAAAAAGTAACTAAATAGGAATATCTAAATTCAGCTTTTTATTTACAGACCCACATGATCAGAGGTATATAGCTAAGACTTAGAAGGCTTAAGTATTTATTTTTATAGTTTTACTGTGTGTTAATTGGGGATGAATGATAGGTACACAGACTGAAACAGAGCATAAACTGTTAAAAATAGAGTTAATAATTGATTGAAGGACCACACAGGTTTTTACACAGAACATGCAGCTAACATCAACATGATCTCCCACATGCAAATTCAATTATCATGAAGAAACACTGGATGAGTCGGGGTTGAGGTTGTGGCTAGCATACATACCTTTTTTATTACTTTCATTATTCCGCAAAACCTCTGGAGGTGTGCTGTGGTATCTGGCACCAAGGTGATAGCACCAGATCCTTTCATTCCTGTAAGTTGCGAGATGGGGCCTCCGTGGATCAGGCCTATTTGCCCAGAACATCCTGCAGATGCTTGATGGGACTGAGATTAGGGGAATTTGGAGACCAAGTAAGCACCTTGAACTCTTTGTCTTGCTCTTCAAACCATTCCTGAACAATTTTTGCAGGGTGACAGGGCGCTGCTAAAGGAGGCCATGACCATTAGGGAATACCGTTGCCATGAAGGGGTGTACTTGGTCTGTAAAAATGTTTAGGTAGGCGGTACATGTCAAAATAACATCCACAATAATGCTACCACCCAAGGTTTCCCAGTAGAACATTGCCCAGAACATCACACTGCCTCTGCCAGCTTGCCTCCTTCCCAAAATGCATCCTGGTGAAATCTCTAAAAGAACCATCAGACCAGGCCACCATTTTTCCATTGTTCCATTGTCCATTAATGATTCTCATGTGCCCATTGTAGGCACTTTTGGTGACGGACAGGGGTCAGCATGGGCACTCTGCATGACCAGTCTGCAGCTACACAGCTCCATACTCAGAAAGCTGTGATGCAGTGTGTGTTCTGACACCTTTTTATCATAGTCAGCATTAACTGTATTAGCAACTTGTGCTATAGTAGCTCTTCAGATGGATCAGACCAGTCAGGCTTGCCTTCACTCCCCACACACATCCATGAGCCTTGGGTGCCCATCACCCTGTTGCTGGTTCACTGGATGTCCTTCCTTGGACCACTTATAGTAGGTACTAACTTCTGTGTACCAGGAACATTGCACAAGACCTGCTGTTTTGGAGTTGTTCTGTGTTAAATTAGGCTTGGAACTAAACACTCCGTGGAGCTAGATCACCAGGAGTGGACTCATTCTCAACAAGTCAACTAAGCAACATTACCTATTTTTCTACTATCTTTCAACACCTGATAACTTGTTTCAGTAAAGTTTACATGAGATGTAAATAATTTTTTTTAATAGAACTATGACCATTATTTTTTTATTTTTACTTGTTAGTACTGTTGAAAAAATAGTGAACCTTTTGTTTTCTTTTTTGGTCAGAAATAAAAAGACATTTCAATGTCCTCTGAGTTATATGAAGCTCACAGATAGCCTGTTATGCTAGAACTGAAGTAAAGAAAAAAAAATAATAATAATGTGGAACATGTACGTAGGAGCCAAAACACACACAGATAATTTTGGTTCTTGGGTATGTGTCAGAAAAACAAGACAACATGTAGTAGTAAATAGTAGTAAAGAAATTTATTTCGGTTTCGGTTTCCAAAAACCTATACATACACATAAGAATAAGTTAAAAATGATAATAAAGGAACAAACAAACAAA
>JAOVVH010000061.1:7600831-7612358 GCA_028566435.1 Scorpiodoras heckelii | reverse complement strand
AATTTGGAAGTAAATATTCTGGTCTGCAAAATTAGAAAATAAATAATCTGTCCTTGAAAGGCCACAAAATAAATAATATGGCCTTAATTGTCGTTTTGTTTTGTTTTTTTTTTTTTTTTGTTGTTTGTTTTTTTTTTTTTTTTTTGTTGTTGTTTGTTTATTGACTTTTTTTCCAGTTCTTATTAACATTGAAATGTGGGATCTGCATGACAGTTTTGTAGCATACAAAGCTCTTCCTTGTCCTTTTTTTTTTTTAATTATGGAGCATATTGCTTTACATTTTCTTTGAACTTATTAAAATAGAGCAATAATAATACAACTAAATTAAAGAATTTTAACACTATGAAATACTATACGTATGTACTGTTTGTATTTAGTATTATATTTTATGCATATAATAGGGATTTTCAAACTTCTGAATTTCTTTTATGGTCAGATTCCATTGATCTTGTGCAATGGGATAACCACTCTCTTAAAAATCGGTCAAAGTCCTAAAGGGTCCTTCATCTGTCTCTTGGTTAGTTTAGTTAAAGCCATATGACACAGCGTTTCCCCATCCTAGAACCATGTGAAGAAACATGCCGTGTAGTGATCAGAACATAAGGGTTATTATTGCATAATATAGAGCACGAAGGCTTATTTGCTGGCAGTTTTGCCAACATAATTGCGAAACTGTTCTTATAATCTAACTTGCATGATATGCATCCAGTAATCAGAGATAAGCTATGATCTAAAATCAATGCCATGTTTGTTCTGAACTGTAAAAGCAGACAAAACAATACCAAGCTAATAAAATGTTGGCAACACTTTATTTTCAGTAGCACATATACACTAAGTGGTCCTGTTTTATGCTTAATAATGCGCAAATTAGACACTTGTAAGAGATTTCTTTACTATGTATTAGTGTTTATTCATAACAAACAGCATTGTTTCATAACTGGACAATTGAAAATTAGTAATTAATAATGCAGTTATATGCATTATTAGTTGTGATAATGCACGATAAATATGGTTCTTAAAACCTTGTTATACATACTATTGAGTATGAATTACTAACCTACAGTAAATGTCCATGTTAGACCTTTAGGTTGTAGGTAGCGTCAAGTTAGTGCAACTTATAGCTTCAAAAACTAGTGAAAGCTGTATTGCACTAATAATTTAACACATGCCCCATATTCTATAGCAGAATTGTAGTTCCTCAAATGAAGGTGTTTTTTTTTTTCATATAATCAGTCATTTGGTTATTTCCTACTCATAATTATTACATTTTACATAACAGATCACTAGTTATTAGCAATAGGCTAATGTATAGTGAAAAAAAAAACATTTTCAAGTTGAGCTTTATTAAATAGACGTTAATTTAAAAGTAGTCATTAATTAGCCCGTTATGATGTTCCTTGAATAAAGTGTTACCAATATTTTTGTTCCTGTTAGAATAGGTGACTCATCTTTAAGGTTGGATTTTCAGGTATAAGTGGCTCAGATTAAACATACATACATTTTAAACTAAACCTCAACACCATCATGACCTGTGGTGTCTCCCAGGGATCAATCTTAGGGCCTTTATTATTTAAACTTTATATGCTTCTCTTTGGATTGTTTGTTTATCGGTTTTTAACATCATTTCAGTATCAGTGGCTATACATGACAAGCACAAGGTTACACTGAAACACACTGAAAGTTCTTCTATCAATACACAAGTTCATCTTTCAAACACAGTCATGGAGCAATTTTGTACATCCAATTCACTTAACTTGCATGAGATTGGACTGTGGGATTCCCCGGAGTAAACCGACGCAGACACGGGGAGGACGTGTAGACTCCACACAGAAAGGACCCAGACTGCTCCACCTGGGCATCGAACATAGGACTTTCTTGCTGTGAGGCAACAGTGCTTGGACAAATCATTAAATGCAATAAGATTTCTTATCATAGCTATGCTGATAACACACAAATTTAGCCCTCTCACCTAACCACCTTGGACACCTACATTAATTTTTTCAATTCAGTGAACAAATGAACAGTTCTCTAAATTTCCTTTATTTTAATTCCTGTTATAGAATTATCTGGGAAACATGAGGAGAGACTTCAGATTGCTGCTCATATTGACACCAACGGACTTAAAGCATAAGACAACGTTAAAAACCTTG
This sequence comes from Scorpiodoras heckelii, assembly GCA_028566435.1. Taxonomy (NCBI): domain Eukaryota; kingdom Metazoa; phylum Chordata; class Actinopteri; order Siluriformes; family Doradidae; genus Scorpiodoras; species Scorpiodoras heckelii. The sequence goes on along the minus strand of JAOVVH010000061.1, from coordinate 7,610,208 downwards.
GTGTCTTAATTGATTATGATTTCATTTTTAACAATTATGTGAAAGCAATAAAGAAATCAGCTGCTTACCATCTCAAAAACATAGCCAGACATGCAGGAATTATGTCAAAACATGACATTCATGCTCTTATTTCCAGCAGGTTTGACTACTGCATTGGTCTTTTCACAGGCCTTACTAAAAAGACCATCAAACAGCTACAGCTTGTACAACATGCAGCTTCTAGCATTCTGACCACATTACTCCAATACCTAAGTCCTTACACTGACTTCCAGTAAGTCACGGAGTTGACTTTAAAGCACTGCTTCTTATTATAAATCATTAAATGGGGCAGAACCAAAATACCTCTCAGATGAGTTTCAGAAGTACACACTTGCTAGACCTCTCGGATCACTATAATAAAAAAAGGTGGTTATGCCTCCTGTCAGAACTAAACATGGTGAAACAGCTTTTAGCTTCTATTCTGCTCAGCTCTGGAACCAACTTCCTGATCACGTCACAGTTGCTCCAACTGTAGGCAGTTTCAAATCTAGACTTAATACAAAACTGTTCTCAGATGCTTTTTGGTTTTTTAACTGATTGAATGCACTTTATAGCTATAGATCTAATGAACCCTTTTAAATCTTTTGTGGGGGTTTTTCCTCTTAAGTGTTTCAATGACCTTTTCCTTTTGTATTCTTAATTTTCTATTTTATTTTACCTGTTCATCTGTAAAGCACATTGAATGAACAAAGTGTATGATAAAAATAAACTTGCCTTGCATTGTTTTACCTCTGCCAAGGAGGTTATGTTTGCAGTGTAGTGTTTGTTTGTTGGTTTGACTTTTAGCAAGATTACAGAAGAACTAAAGGGCCCACTGTCCTGAAACTTGGTGGAAGGGTGTAGCTTGGGCAAAGGAAGAAGCAGATCTGAGTCACAGCATGGATGCATGCATTATTTTTTGCAAGCTCAGGCAAAACTTACCTCGGGTTGTTGTGCATGTGCAATAACATTTTGTAAACTGAGTTAGTTGCACATGTACAAGCCCGGTGTAAAAAAAGACTTGAATATTAGACTTGGTGGAAGTCTATGCTCTCCAAGTTCACTTCTAGTTAGCTGATATAGCTGAATAGTCACTGTCAGGAAAGGCTTATTGCTAAAACTTGACATACTCCGAATTTGAATTCTTGCTTTATATTTCACAATCACTTCTGCATTTTCTTTATCAGATCAAGTATGACATTGTCTTAATTAGCCACTGTTCTATTGTGGTGGCTTAAATAACTATCAGCTAAGACTACTGTCAAATATTTCTTATAAGTTAGATATTGGCTTTAAAATCACTATGAATCATTTGAACAAATTCCATGGATTTGATGACGATATGTCCAGGCACCAAACTCTCCACGTGTACACATTAGTAATGCACTGATTTTATATTATTTTTCATGAAATAGATTTATTGCTTCATACAACTCTAATATGAATATGGTAGTCTCATTTTATTTTAACTGTACAACACTGTAGGAATATTTTAGCTTGTAATACAGATTTGAAGATGATTTCTATTTTTATTTTTCATCTTTGCACCAGGCTGGATCTTGGTCCACTTGTAAATGGATTTTCGTGACCAATACTAAAACTCTTATACATTTGTCTCTATGGATTTAGAGTCATCTTGAGCACTTCCGAGAAATCGGATCAGTGAGTGGCAGCTCCTTAATGGCACAGCAGAATTTCCTCTCAGTCTGAGGTACTGATGGAGCTGTTGGCCTTTCTCACCTCTCTCAGTGCTCGGAAGGTCACATGTCACTGCCACTAGTTGCCCCGAATCAGGGGCAGGAAGGCAAGTGTCTGGTACCCCTGAGAGGTCAAAGCCAGTCCAGGAAAGGTCAATGCGTTGATCTGAACTGCTTTTCCTGGGGAAAATGTACCGGGGTTTTCAGCGTGTGAATGTTGACAGCAGGGTGGAGGCAGGAAGAGGAGAGATTGTGAGTAAATGCTGATTTATCCAACTGACAAGGAAACCCCAGTATCCAATATCCCACTGACCTGTTATGTGTGCTGTTTATTCTGGTTTCACATGCACATTTAATAGCTAATTTAATGCTAACAGGAGTCAAAAGGTAGTAATAATGAAGTGATGATGGATGGAGTTAGACAGAACAGAAAAAGAAACACACAGGAGGTATTTGAGTGATATTTCTTGATATGTGTTCATTATTTTTTTCCCTCAAGCAGTTCAATGTAAACGCTGAACAGTGGAAAAAAAGGGGTGGGGGGAATGTTAGCCAGAGTTGACAGAGGAAAGGGAATGGGAGAGTGAGAGAAAGGAAAGGTGTAGATGGGGTTTGGAGGAGAAGATGCCTCAGATGTTGATATCGATGTTGTTTCTTTAGATTTAAAGCGAGGTATTCCCCTGAGTGCCCCTCAGGCTAAGAAATAGCTTTTTTGCCAACTCTTCAACTCCACTCTTCAATTTAGCCAGTTTTCACTGAAATATAGCTTGGAAGTGGATGTCTGTAACTCGATGACTGTTTCAACTGATACACATGGCAAGACAAAAAAACATCACAAAGATTGATTTTTATATCCATTAGTTTCCCTGTGTTTCTGCCCAACACTGTAGGCCATCTCCGCTCACTAAATTACAAGTGGCAAAATAGAAACATTTGAGAGTCCATGAAGGTGTGAAAGATGTTTAGCTGGTGAGAAGATTTGGGAAATATGTCATTCGAGCTTGTGCAAGGCTGCTGTAATGAGCAGGAAATATCTATCAACCATCAGTGGAGGCTGAAGCACGACGAGGAAGAGGGGCTGTGTGCTGCCCAGAGCTCGGCCTGTACGCTTCTGTCAGCTTCGTTCAGGCTCACCGGCCTGATCGCTTCATGATGTGGGCTCAAACAGGCTTGTGCTGCAATAACAAAACTCCACTGGCCTCCACCGACTGCCTGTGGTGAGATCCGGACCTTTTTACGCAATGCAAAAAAAAGCTGCTCCTTAATCTAAAATGAAGGGTTTGACTTTCAGTGGGCTCAGATTGGCTTTGATATTAAATATAACAAGGGGAAACTCCACTTACAGAGGCTGTTCAGAAGGCAGTTTCAGTTATAATCAGAGATCAGGAAACGTGGGAAGGAGATACACATCTCCAGGCAGCTGCCATTAGGCAGTAAAATGATAAAGCAGTTTAGACCAGAGCAAGCTTTTCTGTTTCCTCAAGTCTGCATTTATATCAGTAGCTGTTCATTTATGTTTTATCAAACATTTTCTTTTTTATCTGGCAGTGCTTCTTTCCTTTTCTATGGGACACTGTTAGGTTTGTCTTTCTTGATTTCTCCGGCATGAGGAGGGACGTGCGCTGTAAACGTAGCGCGTAGGTGGGATGAGATGCACATTCATGACCCCGACATCTCTCAAAGGCACCATCTATTTCTTCCCCATCTCTCACTCTTTTTGCTTTAAACATCCTTGTGGACATCAGACGGTCTCTTCATGTGCTTACGAAGGGTTGTTATCCCCAGGCTGAACTGTTGCTGCTGCAGCCACTGCTGTTGTATTGGGCTGATGTTTTCTGCCATGTATCCTCCAGCCTCTTTTCATAGGCTTCATAAAGAGGATCATGCTCACTGTTTCATGTGCACTGATGGCTAGCAGATGCAGGGTGATGAGAGAGAGAACCCCAGGCCACTCCTGTCCTAACAGCAGGCTAAAGGGGCCTAGGCCCTGCTATTGGGTGTCAGATGAAGAGGGGAACACATGTTCTGATTATCAGCCCTTATCAAATATGGTGGCTTTGGTAGTTGTGTTGTCAGAGAAACTACTCATTTGGTGGCACAGCAGATAGCATTGCCATGCCACAGCTCCAGGGTTTCAATCTTGAGCTCCTATTTATGTGGAGTTTTGCAGGTTCTTCTACTTCCTTGCAAGCACCTAAAATACATAGGTGGACTGAGTATACTAAACTTCCTAAGTATGAACTTCCCTAGGTATAAATGAGAGTGTGAATGTGTAGCTGTGATGAACTGGTGTCTCAACCAGGGAGTCCTCCCACCTAACCCTCACCCAATATGCCCTGATCAGGATAAAGTAGTCACTGTAAACAAATGAATGAATACTACATGTCATTATTGAAGCATTGGACTGTTGTTTTTATTTATTTTTTTTTTTACACATGACTCTTATTGATAATCTACTTATAAACAGGTTAAAAGGTCAAGTGGATTCTTGATGCCTTTGAATGCCACTTCAAAACCTCATTTCCTCTGTCCCTAAAGCCTTGAAAGATTGACAGGTAATGGAATAGTGGAAACAATGGCGAATTAGAAGGAAATCTTCAATAAACCAGCAAAACTAACATGCGGCACGTTGAGCGTGTGATAAGGAGGCAAGAGCAGATCTGTGCTTCAAACAGCACTCCCCAAACACCAAGCTGCCAGAGGCATTTTTGGCCAGGACGTACCCTTGCTACATGCCAAACGCTGTTCAGACCAAAAGAAATAAACATGGCATTCGCAGTAATCCTGCTAGTTCAACCTTATTCCTGTGAAATCTGGAGAAAAAATACATACTGCTTATGAAAACTTGCAAGCTTTCCACCATTCAAGCTGAAAAAAAAAAGAGAAAATGTCCTGCGTTTCCCACGTCGCCAGCCGTTTTTGTGCAACTGGACATCTTATGGTGCCCAAAGATACTGAAAGATGGACAGCTTGTCGTGCAGAAGCTTCTCTCTCTCGCTCTCGTTCTCCAGTTTTATGGTGTGTCAGAGCCAGCTGGCTTGCAGAGAAAGAAAACGGGATGTAAGCTCCTTATTGCCGAGTCGTGGTATTTGCTTTCCACCAGGGTTGAGTGTACTCATTATGCGATGTTCGCAAGGCTTCCAGTGCTAATTGGTCTTCCAAAGAACACAGAGAAGACTCTTGAAAAATATGACTGCAGGCGATAGAACATAATTAGGACGATTGCCACCGTAAGGAGCTCAAATCTGGCCCTGCCACTAGAACGAGCAGATAAACACAGCTATCTATGGTGCTTTTTTTTCTGCGAAGTATTTGCATTTCATCAAAAATTGCATAAAACGTTAAATATTGAACAAATTTGCTCAGAATGTAAATAATTTCCTTTTTTTTTTTCTTTGCATAGTGCTTTAATGGTATTTGTTAACTAAGTGGAGGAGTAGAGGATTATCTGCACTATAGGCACTGAATTCTGTAAATGTCAAGATGAAGATCATTTTAGACTAGTTCCAGCATTGCTCTATTATGTGTCACATTAATACATTTTAGTCTTTTTTTCTGCCGTGCATATTTGGTCTGCTCTATTCTTCTGTGTTAATGTAAAACTCACATGCAACATGAACCTGTGTTTACTCAGCATGACATTTCTGTGACTTTTCTCTAAGTGAAGGGGTCGAACACTGCTCTTGGTGCTCTACAACCTGACAGGCTTGAGTTCAAACTGCGATATAAGACAGTCCTGTCTAATAAAGCATGCTCTTTGAAAGTATGAATACTACATCTGGCTATGTCAGAGCAGAAAAAAAACCTAAAGGTAAAGGACAGGTCTTGGGCTTAGCATCTAGACAGACTATGATGTAAACAATGATTATGTGATTTTCGCTTTTTTTTAAAACCGCTTATCCAAAAGACTAGTTGTATATTCTGATGCATGTCTTACATTATACATCAGTACACATCTATGCTGAAAACAAAGTGCACTTTCTAACACATACAATTTTATTCTTTCTCCTGGAGTGGATTTTGAAACCTATCTGAGAAATAACAACAACACCAACAAGAACAACAACAACAACAACAATAATAATAATAATAATAATAATAATAATAATAATAATAATAATAATAAGTTTGTAATAAGTTGTATTGTTATAAATGTTGTATCCATTGTATATTGTATTATATTATGAGATTGTATAATACATCTGTATTTATATGTTTATTTATATTTATTTGTTTGTTTGTTAATGTGTCTTTGTTCGCAATTATTTAAATTCTGCCAACCAAACATCAGTCAATTATGGACTTTCTGTTTTTTGTGGGGGTTTTTTGTAACCAAACCTTAACCTCATTAAGCTATTTTTTTTTAATTAAATTCTGTTTGATATCACATGAATTGGGTTGTTAAAAGGCCATGAATGCTAACTTACTTTAAACCTAATCTTAACCTTCAAAAATAAGGCAATAAAAGTAAACACAATCATTCAAGACTGTCCATGAAATTGTTCTTGTACATGCAGCCACTGACTTAAAATCACAAAGCTGCGTTTCTTTGTTGCATACGTAACAGGATTATTTTTATCCTGCAATTGTTCTTTTCAGTTCCAGTCTTCTTCCAGCCAGGCTCATGTCAAACACTAGTCAACAACACCAAAGCCCGGTTTGGAAATGACAAAAGGATGAAAAATGCAATGTCTTGTGTCTGAACGTTGTGTCTCTGATGGAAATCATGGGGGGAGATCTCATTCATAATGCAGGTAGGCAGTGTCTGGCTCCAACACGCTGGAGGATATCATGGTGAGAGTGACATCGAACAGGCAGTGCCCTCTCTGCCACGCTTGATGGGAGATTCCAGAGGGCCACGCCACCCTGCGTCTTCTTACCGCCTGGCGTTAGAGGCGAAACCGAGACCTGGATGACCTCCAGGGGAGGGCTGAAGAGACAAGGGTAGGGAGGAGTACAAAGTGTATGTGTGTGTGTGTGTGTGTGTGTATGGTTTTGTGAGTGTGTGTAAGAAAGGGACAGGTCTGGGCATCTGCCCGCAAGAGCCAGGGGCTTTTCTGGCAGTGACTGCAGGCTGCGGCACATTCTGACAGAACAAGTGTTGCATGAGATGCGCCGCTGGGTCTCAGAGATCCAGGAGCAGGTGTTGTTCATCGGCAGCTGCGCTGGAGCGGAGACCCCTGAGCACACCAAACGCCAGGCCAGGACCACTTTGCCATACACACACACGCTCATACATGCACATGCACACGTACCTGCATACTAAGACACCCTAATGATAATGGATTCAAGGCGATTAGGCAGTGAGATACTAATGAATCAGAACACACGAGCACACAGGGAATCGCTGAACTGCTGGCTAGAAAACAACAGTAAAGGTGAAAATGTAGCTTTGTGTTAAAGTTTTTCAGGATATCCAACTGGTTCAATACAAATCAATTGAATTTGCATCACTTTTCTTCTGGTTCTACTGTTGTTCACTATTAGAACAGCTTGCACAGCATACAATGCTTGGTATACAAGTATAAAGTACTAAAACACATATTCTTCTTTAAACCCTGATACACATTAGCCTCATTCAGCAGCAAACGCTGGACAAATCTCTTTGGTATGGGAGAAATCTTGGCATCCTCGGATCAGGCATGGCAGCGATACATGGCAGAGGGAGACAGTCCAAAGCCCACAGCACCAACAACTAGCCAAATAATCTGCTAACCTGTGGTTAACCAAACTGTGGTGACAACAACTGTTTCTAACTATGTGAAATTAGGCTACATTTTCTCACTAATGAACGCCCACAGGGTGTAAAACTCTCTTTATTGCAATTAATGCCTTCCTTATGTTAAGTTTTACTTAGGTTGGAAAACCGCACATTAGAAAGTGACTAATGATGTTTGTTCATTACAAGTATTTTTCAGTTTCCTTGTGTCTTGCTTAGAGCTTACAAGACCAGAGGAATACGGTTTCCTTCCTTATGTCTACAAATAGCATCTGTTTTACATTTATTTATGCATGTATGCATGTAGGTGTGTATACTATTTGTATGTATGTAACTAAGCTAAAACAACACAAGGCCAAAAAAATTTAATAAAATAAATAAGCCAAAACAGATTGCCATGACCCTCGCAGTCTCCAGACCTGATTTGACGAAGGCTGTGTATGACAGCTTGCGGAGTGAGAACAGATCTGTCAGGAAGAATGTGGAATGTGTGTGGAGGCTATGACAGAACCATAATAAAAAACTAAAAGGACCCAAAATCTTCTTGGAGGATATAAAGGTGTTTGGACACAGTTATAAAAGCAAAGGTTAGGGATACAAGTTATTATTATTATTATTATTATTATTATTATTATTATTATTATTATTATTATTATTATTATTATTATTATTATTATTATATCAGTAGTAGTAGTACTAAACGTTTGAATGAATAATTAGTTGTAAACATTTAAATGAATTTTTCACTACTTATTTTTGTTACTGAGGATAATAAAGGCACATCTGTGGGACTGTAAATTGCACTACATGTCTTGCTGCTTTGTTTTTTTTTTGTTTTTTTTCTGTAAGTAATGCAAACTTTATGACCAAATAAATTGGCAGAGCTAAAGAGAATCAACACTGACTTCCCAGACACCATATAATTTTTGAGTTCAGAATATAAAACCTAATTTAATCCAGATTTTGACTAGTTAGTAAAATCATGTCCATTTCTCACTTTAAAACTTAAAAACAATACAACCATCACTACCATAAGTTTTCATATGTCATATGTGGAAAACCCTACAGTATAATAAAGGAGGAAAAGTCCAGTTCAATGCAGCCATAATAACGCTAACATACTGGTTACTCTGAAACTTCATGGATGACATGGAGGTGACATTTATTTAATAGGTGCAATTAAACGTCAAGGCAGTTAGTGTTTAATTGTAAAATACGCCATAACATTGTCCTTTCTATGCTGTGTGCAGGCATTGTACAGATCATACATTTAAAGACCTGTCAATGTCCAGCAAAACACGTGTCTGAGCTGGTGCCATTAAAAGAACATTTAACTAGCCAGAATCAGATCCGGTGGCTAGATTTACAATAGTTCACTATGTTAAGCTTAAGCAAACTTTCTGGTCAGTCATCATTAATGTGTGCGGTATTGGCAGCCTCGTTATATTTTATAGTGGTGCTCTGTAAAAACTATCAGGACCATAGCTGGACTATATGTCAGAGTAATGGCCAGAAAACCAGGTCTCTCTCTTGTTCCTTCTCTCATTCCACCTCTCAGTCCTTCTCTCCTGAGTTTCAGCCTAACCTTCCAGCCCATTACAGCTCATTGTAGGATGGGGGTGAAGAATAATTGCATGGCTGGGTGACAGGCCATCTATCCATGTAGACCCATGCCGTTTCCTTCAGGAGCGCTGCCCAGTAATAGCAACATGCCCTGGAACACAAGCTGGAAAATGTACCTCATACCTGCCTGGATGTTTTTAGGCCATTAAGAATATCCTGCCATCTATATTAACCTGGAGACTGGATTGGGCAGGGAGGGGTGTCTCACTCACCTTTGCTGTAGTGTAAGTGGCCAAAATTTTGATAGATCCATAACTAGTCATCTAAATGCTGGTAAGATATGATTTTTTTTTTTTTTTAAATCATGGCTAGCACAAATA
>JAOVVH010000061.1:7509654-7520178 GCA_028566435.1 Scorpiodoras heckelii | reverse complement strand
AAATATAAAAGAAAAAACTGTTGACAAAAAAGTTCCAGATTGTTGACTCTTTTTTCCTTTTCAATAAAATTAATTCAGAAGTAATTACTTCACATTTATATAATAGCAATACTAAACCTCTACTGTGTAAAAGAAAACTGTTATGACAGTGTAATACTAATGTAATAATCACTGGTGAATGTCTTCTTGTATTGTGTAATACGCTTTGTAGGGCGGGTCATTTTTGACCCGCAGGACAAGGGGAGTAAACAGAATGTTAAGATCGCACAAGGGTTAAGTACATTATTATATTGTATGTCTTATAAATATACACCAATCAGCCATAACATTAAAACCACCTGCCTAATATTGTGTAGGTCTCCCTTGAGCCACAAAAACAGCTCTGACCCGTTGAGGTATGGAATCTAAGAGACCTCTGAAGGTGTGCTGTGGTATCTGGCACCAAGACATTAGCAGCAGATCCTTAAAGTCCTGTAAATTGTGAGGAGGGGTCTCCATGGATCAGGCTTCTTTATCCAGCACATCCCGCAGATGCTTGATCAGACTGAGATCTAGGGAAATTGTAAGTCAAGACCTTGGGCTCCTTTGTCATGTTCCTCAAACCATTCCTGAACAACTTTTTGCAGTGTGGTAGGGTGCATCATCCTGCTGAAAGAAGTCACTGCCATTAGGGAATACTGTCGCCATTAATGCCATTACTTAGTCTGCAACAATGTTTAGAGAGGTGGTCCTAGTCAAAGTAATATCCACAGGAATGCCAGGGCCCAAATTTCCCAGCAGAACATCGCTCAGAGCATCACACTTTGTCCACCAGCTTGCCTTCTTCCCATAGTGTATCCTGATGCCATCTCTTCCCCAAGTAAGACACATACATACACACAGCCATCCACATGATGTAAAAGAAAACGTGTTTCATCAGACCAGGCCACTTTCTTCCATTGCTCCATGGTTCAGTTCTGATAGTCACATGCCCATTGTAGGTGTTGTCAGTGCTGTACAGGAGTCAGCTTGGGCCTTTTAACCAATCTGCAGCTATGCAGAACCATATACAGGAAGCTGCGCTGCACTGTGTTTTCTGCCACCTTTTAAATCATAGCCAACATTAACTTTTTCAGCAGTTCATGCTACCGCAGTTCTTCTGTAGGATCTCCCCAGACAGGCTAGCCTTCTCTGCGCACATGAATCAGTGAGCATTGGGCATCCATGTCTCTTTCACTGGTTCATTTGACCACATTTGGTAGGTAAAGCCAGTGCATACCGGGAACACCCCACAAGACCTGCCACTTTGGAGATGCCCTGAGCCAGTCATCTAGCCTTCACAATTTGGCTCTTGTCAAAGTAGTTCAAATCCTTATGCTTGCCATTTTTCCTGCTTGCAACACATCAACTTCGAGAACTGCCTGTTCACTTGCTGCCTAATATATCCCACCCTTTTAGTCATGTGCCATTGTAATGAGATAATCAGTGTTATTCACTTCACCAGTTTTAATGTTATGGCTGATCCAGACTGATTCACAAACAATAACAAATGATTATAGATAATAATATTAAATTGAGTGGAAATTAAAATTTCTAAAATTAGTTTGCATTGTAGGAAATAAATAAAGACATTTTAATTAAAGTAAACCATAATTTGAGCCATAAAACCCTGCATAATAACAAATATGACTTGTTACACACTAACACAGAGAGCACAACACAGTCCAAGTACGAAGCATATAAAAGCAACTTGTGTGAAGTGAAAGAATCACATTTGTTATTATGCAGGGTTTTATGGCTCAGATTATGGTGTGTAACTGTGTGTAAAGAGAGGGTGAAGTGAGAGTCACAGTGACAATGATTCTTTGGTTTAACCATTGGGGAAAACTTTAATGGGTCTATTTACTGCAGTAGAGTGTCACCTTATCAGAAATATTTTGGATAAAATCAAACCTCTTATTTATCCAATGAATCCTTCAATAACCATTTTAATCTGAGAGTGTAAAGAGGCTATAGTGATGGGATTTATGACTTAATTTTCTGATTCAAATCAATTCCTTTTACAGAAAAAGTAAAAATATTGTAGGCTTCAAATACGTCATACACATTACTCCACAGAGAAGGTTTCATATTGCAAGAAAAACTGCATCTTAAAACGTGCACTTGAAAAAAACTGCACAATTTTAGTACAGTTATTGTTTGTACACCCTGACACTATTATTATCAGGATAATGATAAGTGAGAAACAGTGGTGAAATACTGGTGAATCATGTTTTATACAGTGTAAGGGGCAAAGCCATGTCAGGTGTTCTAGTGAAGACTTGTTCAGATTCGGGTCAATAATGAGTGAGGTACCTGAGATCTAAACATTGCTGAGAGGAGCAGATTGAGACACAGTGTATACTCCAAAAAAAAAACAGGTACTATACTAGCATACACTGAAGTACCAGAAAAACTGTATAATATTTTGTAGGTCCTCCACAGGATCTTGGAGGGAACTTTGTAATCACGCTGATGTTTGTTGAGGTCCCAGCATTGAAATCTGATGTTACTTGAGGCAGTGTTGCATACCTATCACGTGGAACGATTCTTGCCAACCAACGCTGGTCACGTTCACCCAAAGTCTTTTTACGGCCACGCTGCTGTCGTAAGTTCAAGGTTTTGCCGGAATTCTTGTAGTCACGGTGAAAATCCAAACTTTGCTCGCACCTCCAAAATGCTATGACCCATCTCACGAGCTCCAACTATTAAACCGCATTGAAAATCACTAAATTTTGATAACTTGCCACTCTCATGACAGTAACAGCTCTAGAAGCTTCCACAGATGTCTATCACTTTATATACGCACTGGTGGATGCGAACCAATGATGTGCATAGGTGGCATTGCTATGTATTTAGTATAGGCTCCAGGACCAGTTTTTCCTGGTACTTCAGTGTATTACATAACTAAATAAAACTAAATAAAATGGCTGGTAACAATGAAAATGTTTGGGACGTCTCATTCCCATCATTATCTGAAATGAGCTATGAATCATGAATGTACAAATCACGAATGAACGAGAGTCATGAGAACTGTGAATCACATGGTTGGTACTTGTGCAAGAGATTGTGGGAATTAACTGTCAGACTTCAATCTAATAAAATATAGCATGTATTACTCATTAACAAGGTTAGCATTACGTACTTGGATACGCCTAATGTCATAGCATAGCTGTAATCATCTATTCATTACACAAAGTGTTTACGTAGACATAAGTGCTACACAATGTGACTAGAACAAGGTCGGATAATAGGCATAGACTCGGAGCTGCCTGTTAAATAGTCTTTTAAGATATGCGGCTAACCTGCTTGATATGAGGAGAATTATTCATAACTTCCTCCAGGAGCATTTTTATTTGCTCATATTTAAGGATTCAAGAAAAATCAGAGAAATTAATTCTAAATACAAGCCAGTTCATGTAGTGGGATAAAAACTTCCAGGACACAAATGCGTGGCCTCTTAAAAGTCGGTCATTTCCTCAGAATATAGACGTCTCAAATCTTCAAAATTCGAGAAAATCAAATTTCAAAATCAAAATTATTTTATCAGATCAGATGTCATGTTTTCTAAGATATAAGATCAGCTGGGTGATATTAAACAAAGTTGATAATTACTTAATATATATGAAACTCAAAATCACCAGCTGTATAACTTTGTAGTATGACTAGTTTGGCACTTTCCAATAAAATGGATTTCTGCATATTCATGCTAAAATGTTTTTATGCTAGCTTCATGCTAGTAGAGTGGTGATAGCTGTAAACAGAACATAAACTGGTTCACGTGGTTACTGTGTATCTACATTTTTGCTATTCCCTGGGCTACGCTGGTGGGTCCCGTATCATATTAACCCACAATTTCCCCTAAAAATATTTTACAATATGCACACTGTATACTTGTATCAGGGCATACTGGACGTGGCACATAGGTATACGCCTGCAGACTGGAATTGTAGCTCGTTTTTTGTTTTTTTTTCATGTGCCCTGTGTGCATTATCCTCTACCATTCATCAGTGTCCACAGCACTCCTATAACTATATATTTCTGGGTGGTGGATTGTTTTTCAACCCAGCAGTAACACTCAGGTGTCAAGAAGACCCAACAACACCTTTCCACCTGTTACACCCCACATATAACACTATAATGCGTCAGTGGTGGTCTGGTACATTGTAGTACCAGAAAAACTGGTATACCAGTTACTACTTGGTAGGTCACCAATGAGATCTTGGAGGAAACGTTGTTTGTTGAGGCCCAAGCATTGAATTCCGATGTTACTTGAGACAGCGTTGGTCACGTTCACGTTCAGAGTCTTTTTACAGCCACACTGCTGTCGTAAGTTTGAGGTTTTGCCGGATGTTATGCTATGACCAATCTCATGAGCTCCAACTATTAAACCGTGCTGAATATCGCAAAATCGTGATAACTTGCCATTCTCGTGGCGGAAACAGCTCTAGAAGCTTCCACAGATGTCTATCGCTTTATATACTCACTAGTGGATGCAACCAGTAAGGTGCATAGGTGGCGATGCTATGTATTTTGGATAGGCTCCAGTACCAGTTTTTCTGGTACTTCAGTGTATATTACTGTATATATTACTGAGCCTAGTACTATAACAGAATTGTGAAGCTGTATATCTCTCTCAAGCCTTCCACATCAACATAGTTTGGTCTCTGGTGAAATAGTAAGCTAATAGTAAGCTTTCAGTTTGTTTCACTACAATTTCAGTGCAGCTGTTTGACCGCATTAAGAAACGAATAATAGAAGATTTCATTGAATACTCTCATACAGACCATTTAACACTAGTTCATCAATTTGCATAATCAAAATTACTCAATTTCTTGATAAGGGTGCAGCTGAGAGCAAATATTAAAACTAAAGAAAAATATTAACTGAACACAGTTGTAATAAATAATTTCACTTTAGTTACTGAATAATATGGCTTATTAATAAGGATGGGAGTTTATGGTTTTAAGAATCTGTCAAGAAAACTGCAGGACTGAAGGAATGGTCCATCAAGCTATGATGTTATATATAATATTGTACAGTGCTTCACAGTACTTAATATGAGATGTGTAGTATTCCCAGGTGAGAGAATAAATAGGAAAGAGGACCTGAGCTGTAAAGCCCACCACATAACAATGAAGAGACTAAACGAATCAGATAGGAAGGCAAAAACAAATAAAAAAAAACAATCTAAGTGATAATAAGACATGTTTATTTTATTTTAATTCTCTTGACTCTCTCCAATCTCCACTAATTAAACCCAACACATTTAATCAAATGATTGTTCCTTACAACATTTGTCATGTCTGATTATAGTTTTACTGGAAATGCACCATCCTGGACAAATAAGAAACATAAATATTTATCAAAATCCCAAGAGAATGGATCTGAATGAACTGTTGATTTCATTCTTAGTCACAGCTTTTTGTACTTCAGAATGATGAGAACAGCAGAGTTTTACATCCGGTTCTCGATGCAAATAAACAGTGAACTACTGAAAAGCCACGCATGTCTCATTCTCAGCTTAATGCACACACACAGACTTGAACTAGGTCAAAAATCGTTCGAGGTTAAGTTTAAATGACAGCTCACAGTACCTTGTTCTTCCAGAATGCCATTTGGTATCTTCTTGTCGACTACAGTGATGTCGGCTTTTTGGCGGTTTTTGAACCTAGGCGAATAAGAGTGATAATAAAGAAAGCCATACAGAAAGTCTCAAACAAATACGTATAATCATAGCATCATAAAGTCATGTAACACAATCAAATATCATAACGTCACGTGATAGAATTACGCATCATAAAGTCATGTAATACATTCATCATAAAGTCATATAATACACCAAAACATGTTCTTTAAACTCTTCAATCAAGAAAAAAAAAAACATTTTTCTCTTACCATCGTAAACTAAGGCTGTTCTTTCTCATCAGAGTTTGAGATTTTGCCGCTTACACTAAAGACACCACGTTTTACAACCCAGATAACATACGACACTAACCTTTGCCTTGTCTCTGAGTGTGTGTGTGTGTGTGTGTGAGTATGTGTGTGCGTGTGTGTGTGTTCCTATGACTTACTTTCAGTTCCTGCCTTCATGAAGTGGGTGGAGTGTCTGGAAATGATGTAACATTCAATGTGCATGTGGCTGTATGTGTGTATGGTTGTGTGTGTGTGTGTGGTTGTGTGTGTGTGGTTGTGTGTGTACATGTGTGGTTGTGTGTGTACATGTGTGTGTGTGTGTGGTCGTGTTTTATATCTTTTTGGGGACCAATATCTGATATTATTGACCTTGTGGAGACATTTTGCTCATTCCAATAAAGAAAGTGTTTTTTCTAATTTTAAGCAAAAATGTTTAAAAATAATAAAAGAGGCAAAAAGTTGGCTTTCATTACTGAGGTTAGGATTAGGGTTAGGCATAGAATAATTATGTCAATGGAAGGTCCTCAAAAGTACAGCATGACATGACGTGTGTGTGTGTGTGTGTGTGTGTGTGTGTGTGTGTGTGTGTGTGTGTGTGTGTTACCTGAGGCAGTAGCATGCTACCAAAGCCACGATGAGCACTACTAGTGAGAGTACAAGCACTGTGGGCAGGATATGATTGTTGGCGACCACTTGGTTGTCTAAAGGAAGAAGGAGAGGCAGACAAAACCATTACAAACAAAGGAACAGGAAGCTGAGCCCCCACTGAGCTGCACAAGATGGAATGGAAGTTCTGGGTGAGCTGATCCTGCCCTCAAGCTGCCAGTTAAACCCATTATGCCTGATGTAATAAACTGCTTCATGTGTTGTTTTGACGGGGCTGGTAAATCCCAGCCATTTACCTAACAGTGGGTTGTGACATTAAACCCAGCACACGGTATTTTAAAGCAGTCTGGCTATCAACAAGCACTCTCCTATTATAATTCACAGTAAGCCACGGCAGACTCAGCAAGAATCAAGTGAAGACGATGCTTCGGTGAACGTCACAGCATGCCTGAATCGGCAGTCACGACATACAATAATTATATCCGAAGCTGCAGTTTTTAAAGCTATTGTTTAAACTGCACATATTTTTTTTTTCATCTGAATAAAATGTCAAAGCTACTTCCCATTAGGAAATAGGGAACTGAAAATCTCATTGAAGAATCTGAAGTACTATTCGAATATATCATGGGTTACTGAGTCATAAATGTTAAGAGCCTATCATGTTCCAGTACGGAAATACAGCATCATTTTACCCATTTGCATCATCATTCTTTTGTAATTTCTTGAACATTTAAAAAGCCACACTGAATTGTCTTCAGCACAAAGGAGAAGGAAGTATTCAGGGGACTACAGGGGACTACAGGCACTCGTGTTATATACATTAGATTGGATTAATTCATGTAGGAGAAATAAAAGTGTAACATAAATAGTTTACTTACTAACATTCACTTCTTTTTTTAAACTTACCCTTTGTGATGTTTCCAGGAGTCTGACTGGTGGGTACTGAGGTTACCAAAAACAGAACAAGGACCATTATGGCTTTTGGGAGAGAGAGAGAGAGAGAGAGAGAGAGAGAGAGAGAGAGAGAGAGAGAGAGAGAGACAGAGAGAATATTAGGGAGGATGATAATAAATGCATAAGAATTGTATAGAAGTATGAAATGTGACATACAGCAGTATGTTCCTGTATAACATACATACATACATACATACATACATACATACATACATAAAGAAAGAAAGAAAAAAAATCGAAAATATATCGGCTTATATTAAAAAATAAATGAGTCTCATGTGCTGAAACTAAGTTTTGTTACAATGATTAATGTTGCATGAAGACAAAAGTGCAATCAGGTTTTACAGAATTAAAGGAATAAAGCAATCTCTAATAGATCTGAGTGTAATAGTGCAAACATACCACTAGATGGTGAGAATGTCATACATTTAAAGAACAGTCATTAGAAAAAAACGCTGTATCTGCAAAGCAAGTGTCAGCAAAAATCTAACAATATAAATATCATTGTCTAATTGCCAGATCTTAGCAATCATGTTTCTTTTGATTTTAAAAGCAGTACATTTTATTTAAAATATGATGTTTCAAGTTTAATTATTAAGGATACATTTCCCATAACTTCTAATCCAATTCCGAGTCACAAGGTAAGACTACACCCAGGATGGGTCTCTAATCTGTCAAAAGGCATCGGACACACCTCTGTGCAAATCGCAGTAGCTAGTCCATAGACTGGGTAACCATAGCATCACCACTGCATGTGCCATGCCAGACTTAATAAGGTCTGTGGCATTTTCAGATGATCTAGCCTGTCTGCCAGCACTTCTCTCTGGGTAATAAGTTGTTCAACGTGATGTACTGTCTGACTAAAATGTGTGAGGAGTGAAGCTGCTTATTGTCCAAGTCCTTCTCTCTTTCCCGGTACATAGAATTAAATCACACTCATATCTTATTGCCTATTGTAAGATTGCAATAAACATCATGTAAGATCATTATACCTATTTCTAGACATTTTTATTCAGATACAGGCAGATTTTGCTTCGAATTTGACTTCTTCTGACTTCATCTATACATGGCTTGTTTTGCACATAATCAAAATAATAAAGCATTGTTCCAGAAAGTGCACTGAATTATGGACACAAGTAAGACAGATTCTGTCTGTATTTGGTCAAAATAAGGATATACAGTCCCTGACAAAAGTCTTGTCGCTTATCCAAGTTGTAGGAACAACAAATAATAACTTGACTTGGAGTTGATGCGTTGAACTCAGAAATGGCTTATATGTAAGGCAAAGCCCTCTAGATTATGCTTATTATACCAAAAGAAAGTTTTGTATTATTCATTGAGTTTTATGATTTAATTAGGACAGAAAGGTCAGATTGTGCTTAGAAATAAGTCTTGTCACAATCATTGTGCCTTGGAAAAATAATTAATATCGTGTATGACTTCCATGAGCTTGGAGGACTGCATCCATACGTCTTGGCAATGACTCAAATAACTTGATGATTAAGTCATCTGGAATGGCAAAGAAAGCAGTCTTGCAGGACTCCCAGAGTTCATCAAGGTTTTTTTTGTTTCATCTTCCAAGCCTCCTCCTTCATCTTACCCCATACATGCTCAATCAAGTTCATGTCTGGTGACTGGGCTGACCAATCGTGGAGCACCTTGATCTTCTTGGCTTTCAGGAACTTTGATGTGGAGGCTGAAGTATGAGAAGGAGCACCATCCTGCTGCCGAATTTGCCCTGTCTTGTGGTTTGGAGTATAATGGGCAGCAAGAATATCTTGATACTTTAGGCTGTTGATGTTGCCATCCACTCTCGGACACCCCCATACTGGATGTAACCCCAATCCATGATTTTTCCTCCACCAAACTTGACTGTTTTCTCTGTGAATCTTGGGTCCATGTGGGTTCCAACAGGTCTTCTGGAGTATTTCGGCGATTGGGATGCAGTTCAATGGATGATTCATCAGAAAAATCAACCTTCTGAGTCTTTTCCACTGTCCATCCTTTCTGCAAGTTGTGGGCATGATTTTTTTTTTGTTGTCTTCTGTTTAATGCTGGTTTCTGAGCACTAATTCGGCCATGAAGACCACTGCATGAAAGAATTCAACAAACTTGTAGATACAGTGTTTTCTGGTGACCAGTTCTCATGTAGCTCTGCTGCAGTTGAAAAAAGGCTGGTCCTGGACTGTCGAAGCAACAAACGGTCCTCTCGAACAGTTGTCTTAAGGGGTCTGCCTGACCTGGGCTTGTCATGAACGTCACCAGTTTCTTGAAATCTTTTTCTTATCCTCTCCACTTTGGATACATTAAAGATGTCTACCACCTCAGCAGTTTTGTAGAACTACAAGTGCAGCTATATGAGCAGTGGAACTGAGAAAATGGGCAATGAGTATAGAGAAAAGGAGGTGGTCATAATGTTATGTGTGATTGGTATGGAAGAAGTTTGGAACAACCAGGACTCTTAGGTCCTTTAGGGGAATTTTTCCAAACTTCAGGCAGGCTTTCATGTGCCTTTTAATAAGAAGAGGCTTCTGTCTGGCCACTGTCATAAAACCCAGACTGGGGAAGTGCTGCAGTGATGGTTGAAGTTCTGAAAGTTTCTCCCATCTGTGCAGAGGATCTTTTGAGCTCTGTCAGAGTGACCATTGGGCTTTTGGTCACCTCTCGTACCAAGGCCCTTCTCCCCTGATTAATTAGTTTGGTAGGGCAGCCAGCTCTAGGAAGAGTCCTGGTTGTTCCAAACTTCTTTCATTTAAGATTTATGGAGGCCACTGTGCTCTTGGGAACTTTCAGTGAAGCAGAATTATTTTGTAGCCTTCTCCAGATCTGTGCCTCCAGACAATCCTGTCTCTGAGCTCTACAGGCAGTTCTTTCCTTCTCATGGCTTGGTTTTTGCTCTGATATATATTGTCAGCTGTGAGACCTTATATAGACAGGAGTGTGTCTTTCCAAATCACTCACTCACTCATTATCTTAACCGCTTATTCCTGTTTCCAGGGTCACGGGAGAGCCGGTGCCTAGCCGGCGGCA